>CM024519.1:21565713-21729451 GCA_014182375.1 Eucalyptus virginea
ACCTTTTGGATATACGTACATTCCTCCTCCCTCTCTCCCTCCAAAAAGAAAAAACAGTAAGACGACACTCTCTTCCCTTCAAGGCGAATTGACGTCATCGGATCGAACGGAATCAGTTTTTCTTCCTCATATCAGCGTCGGTGTTTAATCTGTGGACAATAAGGTACGCTCGATTCCGTGGTATGTCTTTGATCAGTGATACATATTCTTCGTGGGTTCGTTTTCCGCATTCGTTTTAGGGGTTCGATTTAGTGTCGAATCCGTTTTAGGGAATCCGATATTCTCAACATTGGTATCAAAGCCCTAGTTCATGTTTCCCGATCCCATTTATATGTTATTGAATTAATTTTGTGGTCGAAAATAGATAGAAGCCGCTGCCGGTTGATCGGGGATGAAACAAACCCGACACCCGTGTACTGTTCGTCCTTTTTTGTGGTCTTCTGTAAGTCAAAATTTTTTTCTAAAAGCGTAGGATCAAAGCCCTCGTCGATACGAGAAAAACGAGTGGCGGATCGCCGCCGGACACACCGCCACGCGCGGCCGGAACGAATGGGGGTCATTGGTGCATGCAACGACTCGGTTTCCCCGCAGGCGCGTGCGTCGTATGCGCCGTTTCGGCCCAGGCGCGTGCGACGCATGCGCGGAAGCCTAGCGCGTGCCGTGCATGCACCAGATGACGTCTGCGTGATGTCAGGTCGCGCACGCGCGCAGCACGTGCCAGTCGGTTTGCCCGACCGGCCTGACCAGGCTGTCTGGTCCGACCGGTTCAACCGGTTTGACCCACCGCCCGTTGACTCCGACCCGGTTGACCGTTGACCGTTGACCGTTGACTTTGATTGTTGACCCAAAAAAAAAGTATTTCTTTTTCCAATTAAGTCTATGTGGATTATATGTAATCTTTTATTTGTTCTGCATTTGTTACAGGAACAATGCCTCCCCTTAAGTTGCGCACACCTATTCGCGCAATTACCGATGAACAAAAGGAAAGACTTTCTAAATTGATAGTTGAGCTGACTGATCATCGATGGGAGAGTGGCGACTTAATTGATCACGTTTTTGAAGTCAACGGGAAAATACAAAAGGTCATATAGAATGGTCGTCCCATGTCACAGTCCGAGATGGTACGATTTTTCATGAACACTCTTCCACAAGAATGGCAAGGAGTGTTGAATCGCGTATGAGAAGTCAACAGAGCTGCTTCATATAGGAAAATTGTGATGAATTTTATAGATGATTATTACTGGATTGTTACAAGGGAAAATATCAAGAAATTGAACAAAAGAGGATCTTTCCCAGTTCGTATATTGACTTGATGCTAGATGTTTTTGCCGGTCTTTATTTAGTGGGCTTTGTGGACATCTTATGTAATGTTTACTACCTGATTGTTGTTGATGTAGCAACTAATATGTAAGTTGTATTATGTGAAAGCATTATTATTCTATTGTATGTCAAATATTATTTGCTTTCTGTTATTGTTGATTGCTGTGGGTAGTTCATAGAAATTTTTGTAGCTTCATAGAATTTATTTTGCATAAGACAATTATATTAATGATAGTTTTAAGTTAGGATTTTTGGAGGATGATTAGAAACATAATGACATTTTGATTCTGAAACCTTACTTGAAATTGTTCATTAATATGATGGGTCTGTGCAAAATGGATGCATAAATGATAGGCATTAATAATTCGTGCATATATGTTTGATATGTTCAGATCAATGGCTTCAGCCACAAAGAGCATAGTTGCTGAGCTGAACAAAGGTGAGAAGCTCAATAGCGATAACTATGAAATATGGTACATAAAAATCCAATATGTGCTGGAAGAGCAAGAGGCACTAAAAGCTTTTAACCTAACCATGGTAGAACCTGAAGAAGGAAACACTGCACAGCACAAGAGAGATAAGGAAGCATTTGTTGCATGAAAAAAAAAGAACTCTTACTCGCATTACGTTGCTGAGTAGCATGGAAAATGACGTCATGCGAGAGTTTAGGCGTTTTGAGAATGCCAAGGAAATGTGGGAAGCATTGGCAGCAAGATTTGGTCATACTTCGGTGACCAGACTGAGGCAGCTCACTATTAGGTTTGACTCTTATAAGAAGCCTCATGGTCAGACCATGAAGCAACAATCTTAGAAATATGTCAAACATGATTAATGAGCTGAAAAATGCTGGCCATGTTCTGACTGATGAGCAGTAAGTGCAAGTAGTGATTCGTTCCTTGCCTTAGAGTTGGGAGCATATGAAGGTGCACCTGACCCATAATGAGAATATCAAAACCTTTGAGGATGCAGTGCGTTATCTTGAGCTGGAAGAGGACTGCCTCTTGGCTGCTAAGCCGGAAGCTGAAACCTATAATGCTGGTTCTAGCTCACATGGAGCTTCGAGCTCCAAGTGCAAACGTCCTAACTGGTTCGATAAAGGGAAAGGCAAGGAAGCAGGTATTTCAGGGAAGAAACCTAAGCTTAACCAACATGAAAGAGGAAAGCATCCTCGAATGAAGAAGCTGACAAGGGTGAAGTATTACAATTGTGACAAGAAGGGTCACTATGCTCACGATTGTCACAAGCCAAAGAAGGTATACACTCCTTGTGCTTTTAAGAACTTTGTCTATGTATCAAGTTCTGTATTCTTGACTGAGTCTAATCCTTTGTGGACTGTAGATTCATGAGCGACAAACCATGTAGTGAAGGATAGAGAATCCTTCGTGGAATTCCGACGAGTACCAACTGGAACTAAGTGGATCTATGTGAGAAACAACTCCAGAGCTGAAGTAAAAGGAATTGGCACCTGCCAACTGAATATGCGTGGTGAACGCACTTTGTTCCTACATGATGTATTGTATGCTCCGGAGATTCATCGAAATTTAGTGTCTGTTTTAGTGTTGGTTAAGCTACGTTTTAATATGAACTTTCATAATAGAGGTATGGATTTGTTTTTGGATACAAATTTCTATGATTGTGGTTATTTTCTGGATGGTTTCATTGTATTAGATATTGACTATGTTAATGCAAATGTTTGTTATTCCCTTCTTACATCTCCTAATTCGTATGATAATGATGTGAATGTGTGGCATGCTAGACTTGATCATATTGGCCAACAACATATGAATAGACTAGCTAAAGAGGGCTTGTTGGGCAACATTGAAAAAGTCGATTTGTCCATATGTGAGCATTGCCTAGTAGGGAAAACGACAAGGAAACCATTTGGAAAAGGTAAAAGAGCTGAATTTCCTCAGCATTTAATCCATTCTGACGTCTGTGGTCCAATGAATGTGTGAGGAAGGCATGGGGCTGTTTATTTCATCACATTTATAGATGATTATACTCGATTCGGATATGTCTATTTGATTTCTCATAAATCTGAAGCATTGAGTTGTTTCAAAAGGTTTATGAACTTGGTAGAAAATCAATTAGACAAGAAAATAAAAGTTATGTGATGAAAAAGGAATAGAAAGACAGTTGTCTATTCAATATACTCCTCAACAAAATGGTGTTGCAGAGAGAAGGAACAGAATCCTATTGGAAATGGTTAGGTCCATGATGGCGCATGCTAACTTACTTATCACTTTTTAAAGTGATGCTTTGTTAACTACTGTCTATATACTTAACCGTGTGCCTTCCAAATCAATTACTTCCACTCTGTATGAGTTATGGACGGGTAGAAAGTCGGACTTAAGTTTTCTTAAGCCATGGGGATGTGCTGCCTATACTCATGAGCCCTCTCACAAATTTGAGAAATTGAGTCCTAGAGGAAAGAAGAGTATTTTCATAAGATACTCCGAACACTCAAAATGGTATGTGTTCATAGGTGAGCAGGAAAGTGGGAGTATAACTGAATTTGAATCACGAGATGTCACATTCTTAGAGAATGAATTTCCTAAGAAGGGCGAAATAGGTGAAGATTATTCTCTATTTGAAACCTTGGATCAAGATAATGATATTAGTAGAGTTCGTCCAAGTTGGAGTAATATGAGAAGTGATGAATTGAATTCAACTCATTCTCAATTACAACCACATGATGTGACGACATCATCATTATCTAATCCTAGTGAGAGCATAATGGGTAATAATGTGCAAAGTGTAAAATTTCCCATACGGCGAACAAGTCGCAAAAGCATTCATCATCGACGTTTTGACATTGGAGGAGAAACTTTTATGATTGCCCCACAATATGAGGATGAGCCAAGAAATATACATGAGGCTCTAAGTTGCCCTAGTAAGGAAAAATGGATGCATGCAATGGGAAAGGTAATGGAGTCAATGAAGTCAAACTATGTTTGGGAACTGGTTGATTTTCCAAAAGGACGCAAAGCTATTGGGAACAAGTGGGTTCTCAAAATAAAGCGTAAAGTTGATGGCTCGATAGAGAGATATAAAGCTCACCTTATGGCGAAAGGGTATAATCAACAGGAAGGAATTGATTATGAGGAAACATTTTCTCTTATTGTGAGATTTACCTCAATTCGCATTATTCTAGCAATAGTGGCAAGTATTGATTTTGAATTACATCAAATGGATGTAAAGACTGCTTTTCTCAATGGAGAATTGGATGAGGAAATATATATGGAACAACCTGTTGGTTTCATTACAAAAGGTCAAGAAGAAAAGGTATGCCGACTTTTGAAATCGATATATGGTCTTAAGCAGTCGTCAAGACAGTGGTACATACGTTTTCATAATGCCATAATGGCATATGATTTTACAACGATTGATGAGGATCATTGTGTATATATCAAAAGATCCAAAGATCAATTTGTGATCATATCATTATATGTTGATGATATACTAATTGCCGAAAGCAATATGGAGTTTGTTAATACCATCAAAAGTTGGTTATCTTCCAACTTTAAGATGAAAGATATGGGTAAGGCTGCATACATTCTTGGAGTTAAGATTTCAAGAGATCGTTCGAAGAGATCATTATCTATTTCACAAGAAACATATATAAATAAGGTTCTTGAACGATTTCATATGCAAGATTGTAAACCCATAGACACTCCTATTGCAAAAGGTGAAGGATTGAGCCATAGACTGTGTCCAAGGACTCCACAAGAGAAGGAACAAATGAAACATGTTCCTTATGCTAGTGCCATTGGGAGCTTGATGTACGCTATGATGTGTACAAAATATGACATATGTTTTGTAGTTGGAATGGTGAGTAGATACCAATCCAACCCAGGTCAAGCACATTGGAAGGCCGTTAAAAGAATACTAAGGTATCTAAAGGGAACTGCTGATTACAAACTGAATTACCAAGGAAAGGATCTGCGACTTGAAGGCTATTCAGATGCTGATTGGGGAGGAGATTTAGATGAAAAGAAATCTACCTCTGGATTTTTTTTCTTACTAAACAATGGCGCCATATCATGGAGCAGTAAGAAGCAAACGTGTGTAGCCTTGTCCACGATGGAAGCTGAGTTTGTGGCATTATCAGCAGCGGTACAAGAAGGAGTTTGGCTTAAGAGATTTTTGGATCATTTATGTGTTATTGAGAAAGCTGCAAATCCATTATTGGTTAACTGTGATAGCCAAGCAGCTATAGCGTACACCAAAGATCCAAAATATCATTGCAAGACCAAACATATAGATACCAAGTATAACTTTGTCAAAGATATGGTTGCACGGAAAGATGTGAACTTACAGTACATATCTACGCATAGAATGGTAGCAGATCCTATAACAAAACCAATACCTAGAGATGTGTTTTGTGGTCATGTAAAATCTCTAGGATTGCATAGAGTTTTGATGTATTGAATATTGTAATTTCCCTAAGTTGTTCACATTTATGAACTTGTGTTTTTCATTATTAATGCCTATGAATCTTTGTTTGATCTTTATGCATCTTAATGCTCAGTGCATTACTTTAAGTTGAGAAAGTATCTCAGACAGATATAAGATTGGCCCCCTCACACGGGTAATCGCCTCTATTTACTATGTGATCAATAGAGATGAGACGGTTTTTAAGCTTATTATCTATGTGATAATTGAGAGCTCAAGCTTAAAATATATATGTCGCCTTAACTAAGTGTTAAGATGAGGACATGATATGTACTATGTCCGAAAGTAAAATACCCCACATATTTTACTTTATTTGTCTAAGATGCCAGATGTGAGTTTTGATAAATTTTGTGAATGAGTAGATATGTGAACTCAAGTTAGACATTAGATATGTCTGAACTATCATCTATACGGTATTGAAGGTGTAGACATACGCTCCATGGGAAAGGAGTTAATACCGTAATACGTATTTCATACTACATATGCATGAGACGACCAATAAAAGTGGCAAAAGTTTGATATCAACTTTTATGCCGTGTGAGACTCTTGAGGAAAAGAGTTCCTCAATTTTAGTGCCCTCATGACTTTTACTTATTCTCAAGATTTCTATTTAGTGTTTGCTATCTTAGGATGTTGCCAATGGTCATGAGTTGATTCAATCTAATGAGACATTTCTAGAAAAAACAAGCTGAACTAAAATTGAGAGTTTGAAGGAAAGAGGAAGATCGAATTTAGAGAATCACATTGTAGTTTTTTATTCACCGATCGACCAATAAATGACTGTCTTTGCGATAATCATAATTGTGAATACAATATATATATATATATATATATATTAATATCATTGTTTAAAAGAAATCAAGAGAGATAT
Source organism: Eucalyptus virginea (assembly GCA_014182375.1). Taxonomy (NCBI): domain Eukaryota; kingdom Viridiplantae; phylum Streptophyta; class Magnoliopsida; order Myrtales; family Myrtaceae; genus Eucalyptus; species Eucalyptus virginea. Next base: position 21,572,360 of record CM024519.1, read on the forward strand.
AAATGTGATCGATTGATCTAGGGTACTGCATACTAAATCTACTCAGAGTGTGATGCCCATTATGAACTGCTATATATTCCTAACAGATGTATGGCAACGAGCTCTCAAAGTATGCTGGTCGCACGGATTATTCATCGGTATGAATGTTGAAGAGAGGTAAAGAGGATCCTGTTCGGCCCACCATGTGCGAGTGGGAGATGATGATTTTATTAATTAATGTGATGGGCCTAAGTTGGCCCGTCCGCCCATGGATGGAGGGATATGTTGAAGGGTTGTAACTTTTGGGGGAATGTCTTTTACCGAAGGGACACATCCTTTGGAGATGACGTATTTAAGGGAGAAAAGAGATGGAGGAACGCACCTTTTGGTTATACGTACGTTCCTCCTCCCTCTCTCCCTCCAAAAAGAAAAAACAGTAGGACGACACTCTCTTTCCTTCAAGGCGAATTGACGTCATCGGATCGAACGGGATCAGTTTTTCTTCATCATATCAGCATCGGTATTTAATCTGTGGACAATAAGGTACGCTCTATTCCGTGGTGTGTCTTTGATCGGTGATATATGTTCTTCCTGGGTTCGTCTTCCGCATTCGTTTTAGGAGTTCGATTTAGTGTCAAATCCGTTTTAGGGAATCCGATATTCCCAACAGATTGCCTTGGAAGCTACTTTAGCCCTCGAGCACTTGCATTATTATGCCAACTCACCAGTCATTCACAATTATGTCAAGTCTCTAAATCTACTTTCGGATGGGAAGTACATAGGAAAAATGTCTAATTTCGGAGCCTCACTTTTGATTTCACCCAAGACTCATATAGCCGAAAGAATACAAGACACAATAAATTACCTCAACCCTAAGTATCTTAGTGAATTAACCATGAAGAACAATGTTTATAGCTTCGGGGTCATCCTTGCAAAGCTCCTTACTAGAGAGACACCGTACAGCAGGCAAATTCCAGGGAAAAAAATCAACATCGTCCAATCCTTCATTTCTGCCATCATAGAAAACAGACACTCCTCCGTAGGCATCCAATGACATTAAACTGCAGGAGATAGAAGTGGTCGGTTCGCTTGCTAGAAGTTGCTTGAATTATAATGGCCTGAGTAGGCCAACGATGAGGGAAGTGGCCGAGCAATTGGTGAAGAGACTAGATTTTTTCCGGATGAGATGAAATGTGATCCTCTCTGGACTTCAATCAGTGAGATGAACAAACCGGAGTCGACTGATCTTTTGGTATTTGACATCGAAGCAAGCAGGTACTCCCAGCATCTAATTCGTGGTGTCTAGCGTGCGGCTATGCACAAGAAACAAGTCCAATGGTCGTATGTTTATCCAGATCTTCTGATTAAGGTTCTGTTTTTTTCTTACAGCTGATTAATTTGCGATTTTGAAGTCATAGTAAGGGATGATTCTGCGGAAAGACACCGTAGAATATCTATTCGAACAATTCCATTGGAAATTACATTTTAGAATTGAAGTTTCACATAGACCTTCTTTCCCAAAATAAAGCACGAACTCTTTGTCATTACATCGGACTTTTTTTGACTTTTTTGTCTTCATAGAAAGCAAGAGCTGCAGGAGTGCGAGAATGATAGACTATATTCACAAAACAAAATATCCGCTTTTGAGAATTTCCAGCCCGACCAATTGCACGATATCGTTACAACTTTTCGAGGTCGTTTGAGACCATGACAAGAAATATACAGAGAGATTCTCACCATATATTTAATACAATCTCATTCCTTGGGAAGATATCTTTAATTATTTGGATTGCAAAAAGTTTTGGTCATAAAATAAAGAATACTTCTCACCTGTGGCAATGGAGACGAATGTCTGGTGGCGACCGGTGCCAACCGGTGATAGTGACTGAGGGCAGGAACGGCCAGTGATCAGTGGTGGCGGCAATAGTCATTGAGTTGAGTGTTTGATAGTTTTGTGGGGTTAAGAGTGTGAAACAGGAATCTAAATAGTAGCTATCGCTAGGTAAATCCAATTCCACACTTTCCGAGAAACCCATTCCATATGGAATCTAAGGCTATATTTGGTAACCATCATATTTCTCTATTTTTTTTGTTCTTTTGTTCCTAAAAAAAAAAAAAAAACAAAAGAACAAACTTCTATTTGGTAATGTTAGCTAATTTTTTTAATTCTCTAGAAAAGATTAATAGTCATATAATTGATTTGAAACAAAAACAAGAAATAGAAAAACCTACTTTTTTGTTCCTAAGAACAAAAAGAGAAACAATATCATCTTTAAAAAAAAACGTACTCAACGTAACTTAATACTCATCTTTACACAATGGACACAAGGTCTGGTCTCATGACCCGATTCGAGTCCCCTTTTGGAATAAAATAATAAAATTCACAAATTCAGGAAAAAAAATTAGAAATTAGATTTTGAGTAGTTTTACTAGATTTTAATGTTAATTCTAATTTAGAATCAGTTGAGCATAAAAAAAGGTGAAAATCTTTTGATTAAATTGGATTCAAAATTGAATAACCCTTTACTATATGGATTTTTGAATACCATTTTCTTTTAGAAATAATGTTAGGTCACGAAAACTTGACAACAATGTCATCTTCCCTAAAGATTCTAGTAGAGGCATCCTTTAAGATCATTCACAATTCCATTTTAATAGAAAACTAGATGGCTTTGAGCGGGTTTTTTGCATTACCATTTGTCTTGTGTTCATAGCAGTCGATTAAGATTGTGCTCCATGGATTCCCAATGTCATTTGCTTGAAGGTTTGATGAGTTTGTAAATAAGCACACCAAAGATGGCCTCCATGCTCAATTTTTCCATCATTGCCCATTCTACCAAGGAACATTTGCTCTTCTTCTTGTAGCTAAAAAAGCTCAAAAGGCCTATGCACTATTTATTTTCACGTATGTTCTATAGGAATGTTTGTTTTAAGTTATGACTATTGCCATTATGAGTAAGTCCATCACCGCCGCCTACCACGTTACTAGTGGGAGTAAACCTTACCCTATTAGGCCAATTACTGGGGTGAGGAGCCCAATTCCACATTCGTTTCTCTCCAAATATGAAAATTGTAGGAATTGGGATTCCATTCCTGGAGGAATCCAGTTTCGCATTGAACCAAACAAAACAAGTTTAGCCAGATTTTTGCCTAAATTCATCCCAATTATAGATTTGAGTTATCCAAACACTCAAATCTGCAAGCCTCGTGTGGAACCTACTAGATCTATAGTAGTGGCTCAAATCTCTCAATCGATAAAAGACTAAACCTTTAAATAAAGATGTTCACGTAGTTAATTCGACTCCGTTGTTTACTAGCATTACTTAGATTAGATGTACTCCATGGTCATCTTGCTTAACTTCCATGCAAATCACCATAGCTCAATTGATGACCCTCAACATGGTTATGAGATATTATAAGATCATTGCCATTTGTTCTAAAAACTTAAGCTTTTAGAATCGTGATCAATTCTTCTATATCGAGATCATGTCAATTGTATATAATTGTGGTCATTGACAAACTTTTTTCCCATTTACAACTTGTTGATAGCATGATTGCTTAACATCAAGCCCTGTATTTGCGCCATGTTGATTGAAAAGACTTAGTCACTTTTAGGTATCAACAAGGTGAGAAAAAGATTGTAGCACTGAATGGATCTTTGAAGTTGTGGAGGTTGTCGTAGAGTTCGTCAGCCCGCAGATCTGTGGGGCTCGGGCGATGCTAGCAACCGCGTGGGGTCGCAGTGGAATCCGACCGTGTCTTCAAGCGTGCAAAGGTGAGGAGCGATCAACAGGTTGAAGATGACGAATAGTGCGACGATCCAAAGGTTGAAGACATCCGCAGAAAAGAAGCAAAGAAGAGAAAAAAAAAAAAGGAAAAGGAAGAATAGGAAAATCATTTGAAAAATAAAGTTATTTCATCCACATCATGCTGTCACCATTACACGTAAGACGGCCAACAATAACTAGATTGCTACCTCAAACAAATACACGAGACTTGGCTAAAGGAACTTCATTGCATTTTTCCTCGAAAGTTTAGGACTACATTAGTTCAATTGAATTGTTTATAACTAAAATTAAATCCATACAATAAGTTTAGAACTAATCGTACCATTCTCCCTCTTAAAATATATTTAAAAATGAGTGAGTATGGAATATTGAAGTAATAATTTTTCATAATTATGTTACGCAGATCATCCGATAGACTTCTTTTCAATTATAAAATTTACATTCCTATTACAAGGAGAACAGTGGGAATCCCTCCTCCCTGCAATAGTCTGTGCAATATTTATACATTAAAATTTCCTGAAGGTCAAAAGAGGAAAAAGAGAAGTACATGTATAGAAAGACATTACATCAAGACGGTGGAGCGGAAGAGGTATTGGGTAAACTTTGTACAAGAACGCTCATGTGTACGTGTCGTTGACTGGCTCTAATGTGAAGAGTTACTTGGCTAAAGCTCAAGCATCGGCATCAACGAAACTAGATTTGCCAAAAACCGGTAAGAGGAGAGCAAGAAGATGCCCAGATTGGAGAAAAAGATGCGATGAATGCTGACTAACTTGGCTGCTGCTGAGGCATTGCATCAGCGAAATTATGTATACAAAAACCGGCAAGAGGAGAACCAGTAAAAGAGCAGATTGAGAAAAAGAAAAAGATGAAGGCCGCTGCGTTGTGTTTTCCAATGGCCTTGGCCACTGCTGCCAGGAAGGACAACTGCAACCGAATGTGCGGGAACATGAGCGAGCCTTTCCCATCCTGGCTGGAGGAGATTTGCGCGTGGAGCTCCAGCCTGGTCCTCATTTTGCAACCGCACTCTGGATTACCCGAAGCTGACCCTTGTCAGCGACATTCCTATGTCCGACGTATCATGGGAAAAGGGGACGATGACCGTTGGCAAGTACAGAGCTTTCGAATGTCATGACAAGAGTGGCCGTCTGTTTGATGACTCTTACATGTATGGGTCGATCACAGTGGGCAAAGATGGGCACTATACATTCTCGGACACCCGGAACAAGCTCGTGGCCTCCAGTTGGGACACCTTAGCTCTTATCTCGGACACGATCAGGACTTCTCGGGGTGGATGCTTCTCCGATTGCGGCGGACAACGACTTCATGCCTGAGAGCACTTGCTCCAGCTTAGGGTGCTGTCAGGCATCGATCCTAATGGCCTCAGGAGCCTTATTATAGGCATGGACAGCTTAACGAATTACAGGCCAGTTTACAACTTCAACTCTTTTGGATCAGCCTTCCTCAGGGACCAGGAGTCATTTAATTTCTCGCATTGCGCATAGACAATGACTTGAAGGTTGTGCCGGCTTGGGTAGTTCAACGGGATTTGACCTGCAAGGAAGTGAAATTGAACCAATTGAGCTATGCCTGCGGCACAACAAATCTGCTCCGACTCCAAGAACGGGCAGGGTTATCGTTGCTTCTGTGAGGCTGCATACATGGGAATCCATATACCTCCCCGCTGTCTCCAGGATGTCTAGGTATTGTTTTGTTCACTTTCCGAGCAAAAAACGTATACGTTTGGATCGGGCCAGAATTTCCACGATCCAACTTCCTCAAACCATTTTTTCATTGAGTTAGATGCCTCATTCCAACCAGTATGCAATCTTAGGAAGCAAAAAGGACATGAACGTACATTTACAGTTCACCATCGATTCTGCTTGATATAGACATTGATAAGTGCAAGGATCCAAGACGATATCCATGTCAAGGAAATTGCAAGACTAAGCCCGGGAACTACACATGCAGCTGCCCATTCAGCATGACTGGTGATGGCATAGTCGATTGCCAACTTTCTCGTCTTACCATAATAGCTGCAGGTACTTTTATTCACTTGTAATGGCCGTTCAATAATCTAAAATTCCATTTGTTTCATGGAAAATAGCTTCCAAAAAAACATTTTTCGGATTTTCCTCACTTAGTTTCTCTTATCTCACATCCCTACAAGCTATCACTTCCTCCTCCTCCTTCTTCCTTCTTATTCTTCTTTTTTTTAAAATTATTATTTGTTTATTTATTTAAATTGAATTATTATTTCTTTTCTTTTTCTTTTTCTTTCCTTTGTTTCCCGACTTCTTCTTTATTGGCTGGTCGCCAGCCACGGCGACGGCCGACGACCGGCGAGAGGCTAGCTTCGAGCTCACCCATCTTTGGCTAGCTCAGCTCGCCGCTCTCCAAATCGATGAGCACGAGCGTTGAGCTTGAGGCTCAAGGCCGGCGAGCTCAAGGCTCGCCATATTGACAAGCGCAAGCCTTGCCACAAGCTCGAGCTCGCCGGCCTCGAGCCTCGCTAGATCGGTGAGCTCCGAGCTCGCTAGCCTTGTCACTTGCCGACGAGCCTAAGCTCGTCGGTGGGTGAGCACTGTGGGCGATTGCCACCGTGGGGCGTGGCCGTGGCCGACAACCGGCCAAGAAGAAGAGGAGGAAAGCAAAGAAAAGAAAATGAAAAATGAAAATGAAAAAGAAATGAAAAAGTAATTTAATAATCAATTTAAAATAAAAAAATTATTAAAAATATATTTTTAAAAAATAAAAAATAATGAAAAATGAATTTTAAAAATAAAATAAATGAAAAAGAGTATACGGAGGAAAAATATTTTCCTTACCGAATAACGAAAAATATTTTCGACTTCATTTTTAGATTTCGCCCAACCACTAGAAAATAATTACATTTTCCTTGAAAATGATTTTCTGAAAAATATTTTCCGGAAACACCACATTTTTGCCAAACGAACTAACCCTAAGCTATTCTTGCTTTAGACTACGAGTCGATTGGCTATTGATCTGGCTTATGTTGAGGTGTTCAGAAATTGTTTATCTGATTCTACTTTGCAACCAAGTCATTATTGGTCACCACTCGATGACCATCGCATTAAAAAAAAAGAGGGAGTAAGTCTCGCCCGTTGTGCCTTATGATTTTATAGGAATTATGAAAACTTGTGAGGAGTTACGATCCGTTACGGTTCGAGAATCCATTCCAGGCACCGCAGAACTGCCCCTCATCTGAGTTTTTTTTTTTTTTTTTTCTTATTATTCACCGAGAGACGCACAACTGCCACACTCTGTTTTTCTTTGTTTTGGTCGTATATTCACTGCTCACGCCCCGCTTCTGTTTTCTTTTACTTCAAAAGGTCCAACCTCTATCTAAAAACTGCAAGTTTAACCACATGATCAAAAGTACAAAAACGAACTCGATCGATTTTAAGAGAAAAAAAAAATACTAACAGGCCTCCGATCTAAGAGTTGAAGGTTGAAGAACAATGAGATCCAAGGTCGTCGACCCTGAAACATGACCACTGGAGAGGAAGCATGTCGGTATATGTTCATGCGGAAAATGTGAGTCTGGCATTCTCTGGATCCTCCATTTGGTAGCGTTTCTTGCTTGCACTGACTGTTCATCTGTTCGCCAACCTTAAGTTCAATCAATCGGATAAAACTCTCCAATTTGCAACATTGGCAAGCACACGTAAGGATCTCGATCAAATAAAGGGCCGCACAGAACACAGTTATCAGTTGAAAGAATTAATTGAGTTCGACGCATGAAATGCAAGGAATGGTGGACTACACTCCGTTTGTTTCTCGGAAAATTTATTACTTCTAGAAAAAATATTTCAGATTGTCATTTTTTTTACAATATTTTTCAATATTTGATTAAAACTTGAAAATGAACTAAAAATATTTTCCACTACTTGATATAAAAAAAAAAAAATCTAATTTTGGGGAAAATTATCAAAAAAAAAATTCAAAATTTTAATTATTTTTAATTTTTCTTTTCTTTTCTTTCTTTTTTTTTAAATTTTTTTAAATTTTTTTTTTTTTTTTTTTGCTTCTTACTTGGTCAGCTACTAGCCACAAGGGAGCTTGAACTCACCAAACTTCAACAAACTAAGAGTTGTTAGATCAGCGAGAGTTGTCAAATCAACGAGCTTTGAGCTCACCATAGGTCGACAAGGCACAAGGCCTTGCCAGATCGATGAGCTCAAGCCACATCATAGGCATCTAGTGAGGCTCGAGCTCACTTGTGGCCGGTCGTCAATCATCATGATAGCCAATGACCAACCAAGCAAGAAGCCAAATGAAAAAAAAAAAAAAAAAGAAGAAAAGAATGAAAAAGGAAAAGAAATTTTTTAAAAATTTTGTTTTAAAAAAAAGAAATAAAAATTATTAAAATGAGTGCGGAGGAGGAGAGTATGCTTGGTCTAGGTGAAAGAAAGAGGAGGGTAAATGATTTCCTCCTTAAAAAAAAAAAAAAAAAAAAATCATTTTCGATACTTTTGAAGGTGTTTTTTTCATTAACAAAAAATATTTTCCTTGACTAGTTTATTTTCAATAAACCAAACATCGGAAAATCTGGCAATTTTTTAAAGCTGTTTTTTTGTGAAATAAATGGAACCTTAATTTTCCAATAATTTCACCATTTTTTTTATTAGCTAGAATCAGGTGTCACATGCGTTGCATGTGGTTTGGGGATATTAACATTTTCACACAAAAATCATTATGGATGGGAACCATGTTCTTCACTTTTGGATCATCGTTGAGTTTATGGGTAATCCCGTACTGAATGTTTAATCTTCACAATAACTGTCCGCACCAAAACATTAACCAAATCGTCAACATGAGTAAACACGTGGCTAGAGTTTATCCATATTAGAAATGTGGATCATTATCGCCACCACGGAAATTATTATCGATATTAATATACATCAATAATCATTAATTGAGCTATCGACACGCAATAATGAATCAAGCTCATGGTTGACAATTATCATAAGGATACAGATTAAAAGGGGATTGAAAGATCACCGATTGAGACACCAAGTGAAGAGCAAAAACCTGGAGAGCGCTAAAACTGAGTCATGATATTTAAAATCACTGGTAAGTAAAACGATGAAGTCCAGTGACTTGTGGGAGAAGGAATAAAGTTAACTTAGCAGCAAAGTGCAAGAGATCAATGCACGAATTTTAGGGAACAACCACCTAGAGATGAGATCATGGTGACGTATAAGCATGGCAACAAGATTCTCAAAGACATGGAAGCATGGCTAAAACTTATTTAAAAAAAAAAAAAAAAAAAAAAAACTGCTCATTGGCGGTTACATTGAGAACACCATAAATATTTGCGTTCGTCCACCAGAGCCCCCCTCCCATGAGCACAAACAAACAAATATGTTATCTTTCAATCCCGTAATTATAATTTCCATATTTGCATCATCGATAAAATTCAGGACAAAACATTATGAGCCATCATCTGCTCAAGTGGTGGTCAAACAAGATCAAGGTGGAGATGTTGATATCTTAAGGAAAATTAGCGATAAGTAGAGAAGGAGCTAGAGCCAAGCCTTGTATTCCTAGCCACGATGATAAGGATCTTTGAGGAACAACAAACCGACTTGGCTAATCAAATGATGAAATATCTTATTGATATTGTTAGGCCCATGGTTATCAACGTCCTCCATGATGTTATATATAAATCAAGATGCAAAGCGTCAATCTAGATACGAGGAGATCCTACACCTATCACCCAATTTCCTTCATCGACACCTGGTCAAGTTACTTTCAGCATAATAGGTCAGGTAATTCCACCTCCACCCCCGGTCAATATGGAACAAAGCTATGTTGAGCATCGATGAAGAAGAGATGAACTTTCAATGACGAAGATGTTGAGCGTCGATGAAGAAGAGCTAAAGAAGGGAAGAAGAGCGAAAGGAAGAGCTCACCTCAATGATGGATGAAAAACAACATAGACTCGTGAAGAATAGTGAAAAGTGAAAGGTGAAGAAGTAAGAGTTGCTCCAAGGAGTGTTCTCTCCAGTTTAGATTAGAAAATTTACTTTCCTATTGGTATATATTAATTGTTTTGTTGACCGTGAACAATTTTCGGGTCACTCTCCTTAGTCGAAGCAGCAAAACTGACGCCTCTCCTAGGCGGCTCTGAGCACCAAAGTCCTTTGCCCTACTTCGGAAGCAAAAGACAAGACAGAGAAATATCAGTCGAACGTAGATCAAGCGAGAACTCTTTATTTTCTCCGCGTTTGCGTGGATACGAGGACGACCTGTGAGGAATTGGAGGAACTTCATCATGGCTTCAACAATGGCGTAGGTGATTCTCGGGGCAGGGGCTCAAGCTTGAACCCTCGCATCCAGAGCCAGATAAAGAGTTCCTCTTGCTCCCTCAAAATCAAAGGCCTAGGGAGCCCGATTCTATCGCAGCAGATTTGCTTAGGGGGGAGAGACGAGGGAGTACTGAGATGAGATTGGAGCGCGTGAGCTCTAATTTGTTTTGGGCCGAATAAAGGTTTTTGTGGGGTTTTAGGACGGGCCGAACCGAAGAGAAATGTGTACCTCTGGATTGGATTTGAAATCCGGACAAAAATATTGTGACCACCATGGAGGCCGTGGCGACGACGCATTTTTGAGGACGGGTTTCAGTAACCATTCCTATATGCCGGGATAGCTTTTTGGAAGTCAAAAGCTTGTTTATTAGAGCAAACGAATTTCCACGAGTTCTTCCCCTTCCAAAAGCTTATTTATAAAGCCCAAGAAACGATTAAATTCAAACTTTGAAATTGAATATGTATCATTGACTCAAAGCAATTTGCACTATGATCAAAAATCCTTAAGTGGAAATCTCCTGACCCCCTAGTAAGTTACGCTAACATGAGAGTTTACTAGTTGTTACTTCTTTTATAGAACAAGAGTTAATCTTTTTCTGTCCTTTCCTGATTCCCCTAGCCCTTTCATAGAAAAGCTTAAAATTAACTAATATATCTAACCCAGATAACAACACAGGAAAGATATTCATCGATATAGTTGATCTTCAAACTTACTGGCGTCGAGCGAGCTCAAGCCCGTCGGATCTAACAAGGCGAGAGGCCTTGCCAAACGTCGGGAGGCTCGAGCCTTGCCGACGTCTAGCAAGACTCGAGCTCACCGATGTCGGGCAAGGCTCGAGCCTTGCTAATCTAGCGAGCCTCGAGCTTGCCGGTGCCGGGCGAGCTCAAAGCTTGTGGCCGATTGCCAATGTTGTCGTGGCCGACGGCTGGCCAAAGAAGAAAAAAAAAAAGAAAATTAAAAATTATATTCTTAAAAAATAAAATTAATCAAAATTAATTTTTAAAAATAAAAAATAATAATTAAAATTCGATTTTTAAAATAATTATTTTAAAAATTATAAAAATTATCAATTGAATTTGTGTTGTATAAAACTATTTTAGCAATATCATTTTTTAATATATATAAGCTTTCTTAAATTTAATTAAGTGGGTTGGGTATGAATCGAGTATAGGTCGGGTCCGGTATGGGTGAAAAATTTTGCATTGCAATAAATGAGTAATGAACGGGTTAAATGAGTCGATTTTGGTCGGACCATTTATGACCTGACTTGACCCACCCGTTTAACGAGTCTATATCCAATGTCTAATAGAGAACGTGCCCAACGGTGACGTGGGTGTATGCCCGTTTGAATTGTGCGGAATTTGACGAATTCTACTGGTGCATGCGTCGCAAACGTCACTGAGGGTGAGTAAATTGACAGCTCGTACGATGCACAGAAGATGTGCGTGTATATAATAGTTTCTATAACTAATGATTCTCCGAATTTTTTATTTAATAGCTCAGATCAACGACGGGCCTTCTCTCACGACAGCAAAGGGTCCTACTTCGACTAAAGAAGCACAGAGCAAGAAGTGCCTACTGAGATATGAAAAGGACCCAAGAAGATCAATCAGATTTACGGCAACGGTCTCGATGATTTGCCCCTGGTGCAAAATTTGCCGAACAAAGTCGAGAGTTGATACTACTTCACCAGGATCTCAGTGCCGTCAAAATCTTTCTCTGCGAACACTTGTGTCAACTCTAGACTAGTCTTCTAGTGTGTAGAAATGAAGGATGCGATCTGTACATCACATATTCTGTTTAGGAATTTAATTTGGTGAATGGTCTGTAGTTTTTCCATTTCAAACTGTCTTCCGTCTGTCGGTGACCATTGTATGATGTGATATAGTTCTTGCAATACAGACGATATGTTCTTTCGTTGTGTTGATTGGTTGTCAGCTTATTTACTGGACTTCTAATGGGAAAGCTCAGATTTGATATTTTATCTTTTCTTGTGCGAGAGGGTTAAACAGGCTCGTACCTGCTCTTGTCCTGTTTCGGACTTGAGTTTTCTACTGGTAATGCAAGCACATAGCGGATGACCTCTTCCTAATTTATTGATATGCATATAATTGAGCAAAGCGATGTTGGAATTTCAAACTTTATCCATTAATTTGGTAAATTCGTAGAATCTTATGATTCTCGATTTGATCATTGAAGACGTATGAACTATTCGTAGAATCAAACCCACATAACTTGCATGAGTGGGTGTGGCTTTTCAAAAATAGGTTAAAATATGGTTCACTTTATGATCTATTTTTTTATATTTATTTTTTCTCAACTCGTTTATAACACCTTTAGGAAAAAAAGGAAAATGATACAAATAGTCCCTAAACTTTGACTTGATGTGCAATTTGATATATGAACTTTTAATTTATTCAATGCGATATCTAAACTTTAGCATAATGTGTAATGTGGTCCTAAACTTTTAATTTGTTTAATGTAATTCCTGAACTTTTGATAGTGCGTGAACTATATGAAAATGTTAAATGTAATCTGTTCATACAGTTCAGGCACTATATTGAACATTACTAAAAGTCTAAATATTAGGGGTAATCGGGTCCATGGGTGAGTAGGGTCTAGACTTGGATCTTGTATCCAACCCTATTATAAATGGTTCCCCTTTTTTGGATCCTATACCTGACCTTGTTTGTATTGGGCCCTGTACCCAACCCACTTTATTTTTCCGGTCCGGTTCTAGGGTCAGCCATGTTTCTATTGGAACCTGTTTTGCAATCTCTCAATATCCTATAAGACTTCGAATTTTATATTAATACACGATAAAATAACGTAATCATCATAATTTGTATTGAAATATTAAGCACTTGTAATAAATAAATACATGAAATTTTTGACTAAACGAAAAATTAATGATCCACAAGACTAATTATATTAAATAAAATCATAAGGCAAAGAATTAGTAACAAACATGGGTCTAATATTAATCTTATTCCCACAACTACTACATGAAGTTACTCATTTCTGCAAGCATAAATCCTCCTACAAAAGAGAAATTAAGCGAGTCAATTCACGTGGTACACAAGAATTTGGCGGTGACGAACACCGTTCGTCCGTCGAACGGTGCGAGAGGGAGCCGATGAGGGAGGGAAGCGAGTGAGGAAGAGGAACGAAGAAGGAGGAGTGCCATGCGTGTTTGAGAGAGGCAAGAAGAAAAACGTTGTGTGATTGTGGGAGTAAAAATAGAAATAAGGGGAAAAAATAGGGTTTTGGACCTATACTTACAAAACCGGTTCCTAGTTGGATAATCAATCGGACCCGGTTCTCGGACCTGTTTAAACCGGTTTTGAATTTTGGGAACTCGTTTCAATGAGAACCGGTTCCCGACCCTGTTTTCCGGGTGGGCCAATCTAATTCCCAGGTATACCCGGTCTAGTTGCACACCCATACTAAAGATTACATTTAATAAATTAAAAATTCATAAACCACATTAAGCTAAAGTTCATGGATCATATTGAATAAATTAAAAATTCATGGACCAAATTATACATTTGGGTAAAGTTTAGGAGATGTTTGTGTTATTATCTGAAAAAAAAAAAAAAAAAACTAGTTACCCATACAAAAATAGGCTCATTCAATTTGAGTCACATCAACCATTGGGGGTTTGCCCTAGTGGCCACTCTTTCAATTTGGAAGGGAGGTGGGGGTTGAAATCCCCACATTTTTAGGGGATTGGGGTGGGGACGATTTCATTTCGGGAGTGGGTTTCGACTCCCACGCCTTGCAAGAAGGCTGAACAAAAGTCCGAGAGTGAGTGTTAGAGTAGGATTAGAGTAGGACCGATCAAAAAAAAAAAAATTTGAGTCACACCCATTTTGCCAACCCTAAACTCTCTTTAAGTATATCAATTTTTAGGTTTTTTTTTTTTTAATTTTTATTTTATTTACCTTATTGTTTTATTTGGTTTTTAAATTTTATATGAAGTTTTTATCCAAATAACATATAAATGTAAAGAATTAAATGGGGTTAAATGGATGGGTATGAATTTTTTCTAGACTATTGATTTGTTTTCATAATACCGGTCGGATATGAATCATTAAATTTATATTGTATAAAAATGGGTTTAAATGGTTAAATTGATGAATATGCATCGAACTATTTTCGACCCAACCCGAGCCGCGCATTTGACAACCCCATTCCCACACAAGTCAGTGTCGTGCTATGCAAATACATCCGGTAGACTAATTTTTTTTTTCAATTAGAAAGTTTATATTGACTTCTTCTTTTTCAATTATAAAATTTAGAAGTCTTTCTATGAAGAGTCGAGGGCTTTTGAGAAAGAAAAAAGAAAAGCTGTTACTTTAAAGTGGAAACGCCTCCCCCCTGTATAAAAGTCTGTTTTTCATGTATTAAAGATTCCTGAAGGTCAAAAAAGGAAAAAAAATAGAAATACATGTACAGGAAGACTTCTAAATTTTATAAGATGGTGAAGGGGAAGAGGTATTAAATTAACTTTGTACAGGAACACCAGTGCGCACGCATTTATAGTGGCTCTCGCCACTTATACTGTAGAAAGAATGGCTCTAGCATAAGAGCACCGTTAGCTAGTATTTCTAGCGGTGTTGTTGTGATCACAAACTTTAGTTTCTGGTTTATTCAAAGAAACATATCCAAAGTTCTAATAATCCGGTAATAAAAAATTCATAAGAAATTGAAGTGCAACTTTCAAACGATGGCCATTGCTCAGTCAAATAGCAACAACATCTAGTTTGGATTATTTTAACATGTTGAAATCCATTGAAAATACAAAGACGAGCAAAAATTTTGGTTTATGAATGAAAATACAAGTCAGTCTCTATTTTTCAAACAAGAATGATCTATCGATTAGTGTTGGTGATTCTCATTGTGAGAAAAAAGGTATTTAACATCAATTTCTGTTTAGATATACAGATCTTAATCCTTTTTTTTTTTTTTATAAAAAAAAATCCCTTTTAAATAGATGAAGCTCATATTAAAAGTAAAGTGATTGATGAAATAACATCAATGTGACGAAAATGAGACCAATAATATGATAATGAAGAAGGAATCATGACATCAAAAAAAATTAAGCTAGTGTTACATTGAATAAGTATGAAATATCTCTTTCTCTTCTTCTTCTTCTTTTTTTTTTTTTTTTTTTTTAATACCAAGCAAACAGGAGAAGCAAAAGACCCAACACGGGCATGGGTATGGCGTTTTAACTCTGATGAGGAGGTTTATGAATTACTAAACAAATATGCCACAGAAGTAGGATTTTCCATTAGAGTCTCAAAATCTTAGAAAAGGAAAAGTAGAGAGGAATAGGGAGGAGTAGATTTTTGTAGGCACAAGATCAAAAAGAGGTCAGTAAAGTCAATTCCATTGTTTTACTATGGTGAAAACTCCTCTAAGTCTCAGAAATCCAAAATAACAAAAGCCTCTATAAACCAACTTAACTCGAGCACAAAGAACGAGAAGCTACGGAAATGTAGAATAATAGCATCATCAGTCCACAAAACAAAACTCCTAGAGATTTCTTGTATTTTGGAAATTTAATGCATATTCTTAATAACATTAATGAGCTCTTTTGAGTGATATTGTTTTCATAGTCGTGATTATTATATTGTAGCATTTATTTATTTATTTTTTTTATTGATTCAACTCTATTTTTATTTTAACTCTCACTTTCAGACTTTTATCCTACCTCATTGTAGAATATTAGAGTCGAAATCCACATTTGAAATTAAATCGTTCCCACCCCAACCCACTTGAGAATGTAGAGATTCAAACTCCCTACCTCCCCCTTCCATGTTGGAATGTGGTCCCATTTTATTTAGATTAAAATCTTCTCTCTCTTCTTTTTTTTTTTTAATATTTAAGGAATCCCTTTTAATGGGATTTAAGCAAATCGCGAGTGAGATTTTCTATTCTAGATTTCGCAAAAGCACCGAGTAAAAGAGTTACCTGATTTCATTGAAAACATCATTGACGGAGGTGTGGCCCTTTTTTTAAAAATAGTATCGATGCCGGCCGTGAATTATTTCCCCGGAGGAAATGCTGATGAAAGCGTAAACAAATCAATGCAGAAGTCAAAGGAGAAAGTGGAAGTCAAACAAGTTATTGGGGAAGGTAAAGTGGCAATTATGCGAGACGTCACTTCTCGAATCTCTTCATTCGTAGGTAGGATGTATAATAGACCACCTGTCATGTCAAAGACCGAAAAAAAGAGAGGCAAGATTACATGTAGTTTATGATCTGCGATTGAACATGAATAGGTATTTAAAAGGCTGAAGGAAAAAAAGTAGGCGAGAAATCCGCCTTAGGATGAGAAATCCCATGTTACTCTCGCATTCCCTCTCAATTAGGAAGATAAAAATAAACTGGGAATTAGAGGGTCTTCAGTGATGAAGATTAATACCACAATAAAGTTTTTCAATTCTAATTATTGTCAAGTAGGCATGGGGATAAGAGTCTCGCCGGAAGTGTGGGTGAAAATCCCACTATGATATAGGCCATCTTATAGCAAGTCACTCAACCAACTCCCTGTACTCATACCTCCAGTATTAACTCCACAGTTACCATCCATAATAATCTACCCCTATCAATACTTCTTACCAAAAAGAAAAATGTCTACCAATACATTTTTTGCGTAGAGAGGGTTTTGTTGACGACTCTATCGAACCAAATCATCATATCCGGAGGTTGCATTTGCAGGTGGGGAGAAGTGAACGGGCCTTTTCCATTCTGCTCGAGGAAAAGTGCACATGGAACAAGCTCATCCGACCGTGGGTGCAAATACAAATTTTTCCAGCTCCATAAATGCAAACAAGTGAAAACAATCTCTACACCTGCAGGTGTAAAAATCTATGTTTACATCACGGATATTTAAGTGGCCCGCGAGAGATTATAGGGATAATATGGTGGCGGTCAATCAAACGAGATCTCTCGAAGGACTTTCGGATTTCTATTGAGAATGTCCTTGTCGTCGATTTTATTTTATGTTAGAGATTGAAGCAGACAAATTTCAGAAAGTTTGTTAAGGTGCTCCTCAACAATATTGGTTACTATCTTTACCCAAAAACAAACAATATTGGTTACTCAATTATGAAATTTGTAGATTCAAAGGACTGATTATTCTTGTGCTAAATGCAATTAGTTCTTTGAGAATTGAAAATTTCCAGATATTGTGAAACAATCAAATTTTTAGAATGTTTAAATTTTGAGTGAAAATAAAAGCAAATATACACCACTCGGGATTTGTCCTAGTGGCCACTGTTCCGCAGGAAAATGGGCAACCTCCTCTAAACAGGATATTTATGGATTTATGGGATTTCCTTGAGTAGACCCATTAAGAGCCCGCAAAAAAGAAGAAGAAAAACGAACATGAAAGTCACTCACGTTTACATTTAGATTAGTTTCCTTATAGCCAATGACAATAACTTGCGTGCGAAACGAAAACACGGTCTCCTGAAAAGGCGGCAATCGCTCACCACAGGTCAGTATCGATGCCGAAGTCTTCAAATGTGATGACAGACTTGGCTGCCGCCGAAGCATCGGCATCAAAACTAGACTTATAAAAACAGGTAAAGAGGAGCCAGAGGCTGCACAGATTGGGAAAAGATAAAGATGAGAGCGGCTGTGTTGTGGTTTCTGTCAATGGCCTTGGCCACTTTTGTTGGATATTTCAGTAGTTTTGAAATATTTATTAGAAATTATGATCGTCATGAAAGTCATCATTTTTGTAACGGTTTTTTCAACGATCATATAACGGCTTTCTAATGGTTGTATAACGATCGTCTAACGGCTTTATAACTTTTGATTTATTACTTCATAAACTCTTCATTATTTTATAACGGTCATCTTTTTAATTACCAATTGATTTATGATGATCTCCTAACGGCTCTCTCTTTTCCTTGTTTAAATATAAATTAAACTCCAGACCACAATCTTAGTAGGTACAATATGTTCTCACATATTTCCTTTTCTTTTTGCTGGGTTATATACAAAAGTTGTTTTGTTTCCTTCTAATATTCAGTGCGGAGTATAGAAGAAGGTCTGTTGTATCTTGGGAGGATAGCCGCCGAAGCCTTTCGCACCGAGTTTCGTACTCCGAGGGGTGGAATTATCCTTAAGGACAATGTTTGCACGCCTCAGACATTTCATTTTATTTTCTAATCTTTTGTAATGTATTACCAATTATTATTATTATTTTATGTATTCTAATATTTTTCCAACAATCTTAAGGATAATTGCCTTATAGCTTTCAAAATTGGAATTGCTGGTTCTTCCACCGACCTTGGAATTGAACAAGGATTTGGAGATGGTGAAGGACAAGCATCACATATTCTTGGGTGGTTTGTCATGGGACAGTATCAAGCATTAACACAAAATAGCTTTCCGTCATTTTGGTAAGATTATTGAGTTTCAAGTAAAGTCATTTTTTGGAAACTCTAAATTAATGCTTGAATTGTGTAATTGCCATTTTGGTGCATTGTTTCCACATTTTGAGGAATCATCATCACACAGGTCGAGATACTTTCATTCTAGTATTTGAAATTTGGTGTCACGAGCTTGTGTGTACTCTTTAGATTTGATTTGATTTGATCTTGTTAGACATATTCCATGAATGTGTGCTCTTATATATTTATGGAAGATGCTTACAGATTTTCAAAATTACCTATGTAGAAAATCTTTAAAAATGGCATAGTGATTTCTATGTTGCTACTAAAAAGAAATATAAAAAGGAAAACCATAAAAGAAATGGAAAGAAATCGGGCTAATATTTCTTTTTTATATATTTATTTTTATTTTGGGGCTTCAATACCTATACTTGTTTTCCAATAGAAAGTTGGACGTGTGTAGGTGTTTTCTTTCTCAAGTTCGTGATTTTAATAATCATCCATTTAAGATTGGAAATTGGGGCGCTTCTCTATTACTCGACATAGTTTCCATTTGTCCCTAATTCTTCCTATTCTCCTGCTAAAATTTGTTTAATGTACATTCATGAAGCAAGTTTATAACTGTTTTTATATGCTATTTAATTTGCCTTTGGCTCCACCTCTACAAAATCTTATCGAGCTTGCCCATGTTGGACCAGGTTATATATAATTGTTTTCAGCAAAACAATGGATACTGTCATGTGGGATTTCTGTGTTTTACCACTAAAATTACGCTCTTTTTACCTTATATTATTGTGCTTATAGATTTTGAAAATATGTGTCATTTGACTTTAGAACAAAATTCTTCGGTATTCCTCACAGTGTTGTCCCATCATTCTTGGGAATATGCTAGAGTGCATACGATCATTAGTCGGTTAGTGATGTCCATGCCAATATGCTTAAGTAAGTGTAGACACGAGTTTGTGTTGGTATTTGGTGCATATCTTTATTCATGCTTGCTTGGGAGTGCAACGTGGGCCTCTATCTATGTATATGCTCATAAATGTGTTGGTATTTGCTGCATGACAATGTGTATATTTGATAAATACATGAAGATATGCTAATTCTCTCTCTCCACGCATAACTTTTGATAGAATTATTAAATAGTATTTTATTGTATAATTAAATTGATTACATGTTTTGTATTGAGTATGCATTATTGAGACATTTTTGGTGATTCATATATAACCTCAAAGGAAGTCTTACAGTTATTTTGTGAAATTATTAATTCATTTTGGATTTTTGCTAACCTCTGAGTTTTGGTTAATATTTTTGGAGCAACATGTACTATTGACAACAATAATGATATTAGAAAAAAAAAGTTCTTTGTAAGAATATTTACTTTGCCAATTTATGTTGAATGTCCATTCATGCATGATGATCATTAGAGGCTTGATTGGCGATTGCATTGGGAAAGAGAATCTCCTTTAGTGATTGTTGTGGAGATGAAATTTATTTTTATTTCTTTGCATCCATAGCCATCATAGATCTATATTAAATAAGATTGATGTCTTTTATGAAATATTTTGTTAAAGGGCGACTATTGTCAAGTTTATTATAGTGGATTTTCCACTGTATTATAAGGATACGGTGATATTAACTAGATCTTGGATTCATATGAGATAAAATCCATTGACAAATATGTGTTCACCCAGTGGAAGTGCTTGACATAAAAGCAATCGAATGAAATTGTGGAGGAAATGACAATCCTACTAAACCAAAAGTCGACTTGGTTGAAGTAGATGATTTGATGAAGTAATTGATGGAGTCATTCCCATGCCAATATTGTGGCTAATCAAAATTATGGGTGGTAGACTCAAATGCTACCGGGCATATATGTGTAAACAAAATGCCTTATCCTCCTAAGCTCCAATGGGTGAAGAGAAGAAAATATTTACTATTCTTTGGTAAATTGTGAAGTATTCAAGTTCTTGAGACAAAGAGAAACCTTTTGTCAAACTCATGAGGCTGAGTAGTTGAGAGACTCTTAGCAAATATTCCTTTGGGAAAATGACACATTTTGTGTTTATATATCATGATTGCCAAGAGGCAATAGCCATGTATAGATATGGTAAAAATTGACACATCCGATTGAGGGATGACGTGGTAAAGCAGCTACTTAATGATGGAATTATGTCCATTAATTATATGAAGTCAGAAATGGATTTTGGCCAATCCTCTGACTATACATTGAGGGGAATGGGATAAGCCAACTGGAGAAAATCAACAATGATAGTAACCCAACCTATGTGATTGATAATCCCATGAATTAGGTTCATATGGGTAATAACAAGTCATTTGTTGATCTAGTGCACTGAAAAAAATTATTATCCCTCCTAAGGTGAAAATAGTGCAAAATTGTAAGGAAAAAGAAGTTGAGCTAAGCTCTTAATGAAATTCCATAGCCATTATTGGTGGTGTATTAATCTGCAATATACACTTGATGGAATCACCTATATAAGTGTGGAGTGAGGCCGCTCCTATGAGAACTTTTGGCGAAAATCTCTAAAGCACTTATGAATAAACCAAGCACGCGCATGGCCTATTAGCGCAAAACCGCGTTGAACAACAAAGTTTGTGGGAGTGTAATGTGATTGGTGAAAATTATAATTCATAAAAAGAAATTCTTGGTTCATAGAAGTTTCAAACTTCACCAATAATTTCGTGAATTATATTTCATTCTTTCTAGGGTTGGTTCATAGCCTAATAAGCACCAATTCCGATGCATTACTCTCCGATAACCCAGCATTATTCTATTTTCTTGTCAAAACTTTCTGAAATATGTGGGGGATTGTTGGATATTTCAGTAGTTTTGAAATATTTATTAGAAATTATGATCGTCATGAAAGTCATCATTTTTGTAACGGTTTTTTCAACGATCATATAACGGCTTTCTAATGGTTGTATAACGATCGTCTAACGGCTTTATAACTTTTGATTTATTACTTCATAAACTCTTCATTATTTTATAACGGTCATCTTTTTAATTACCAATTGATTTATGATGAACTCCTAACGGCTCTCTCTTTTCCTTGTTTAAATATAAATTAAACCAGGACCACAATCTTAGTAGATACAATATGTTCTCACATATTTCCTTTTCTTTTTGCTAGGTTATACACAAAAGTTGTTCTGTTTCCTTCTAATATTCAGTGCGAAGTATAGAAGAAGGTCTGTTGTACCTTGGGAGGATAGCCGCCGAAGCCTTTCGCACCGAGTTTCGTACTCCGAGGGGCGGAATTATCCTTAAGGACAGTGTTTGCACGCCTCAGACATTTAATTTTATTTTCTAATCTTTTGTAATGTATTTCCAATTATTATTATTATTTTATGTATTCTAATATTTTTCCAACAACTTTTACCGAGAAGGACAACTGCGATCTAACTGAAATTTACCACCAAATGGATTTCGATCATAGAGTCCTTTCGAACAGTCATTTTTTTTTTTTTTTATTAGCTGCAAAACACACTAGGCCTCTCTCTTGACCAAACTAAAGTAACCATGTGTTACACGACATAAATTAAATATAGAAAAGCAACTTGGATTAAAGTGTGTCAGACCTTCACCATTTTGTGCTGGCTTCGGACCCAGTTGGCCCGGTTCTGGACCCATGAAAAAAAAAAAAATCCAACAGCATGCTTCGTAAGTAAATGAGCCTAACTAGCCAAAAAAAAAGAAAGTAAATGAGTCTAGTCAATCTCCGGCGTTAATTTATATGGGCCTCATATAAGACCGACATCATCTAACGGTTGCAATTCATCAGGATCTTGTGCATCCGGTTCATGCGAGTGGACTGTGGATCCGCACTAAAACCACCGGGCCCAACGCCCGGCGACCGCCAGGGTAGACTCGGTGCATGAAGACTTCAAGTCGTCTCGAAGTCTTTCGAAGAACAAGACAACACGCTAGAGAAAAATGCATTTAAAATAGACCGAGACGCCGTTGGGTTCACTGTGATCTTTCTCATTGGCGAAATGCGTCTTACGCGCATCGAGGACGTCCGACGGGAGATTCCCAGCCCCGAAATGTGTGTCACGTGAGCTGGTCGTCGCTCAGTCCATTGACTATAGCCGTGGACGAGCAGTAGGAGTACGGGAGCGGCTTCCCCGAAGCAGGACGACAGCTGTTCCCCCGAAGCATTTCTCGTGCTCGTTGCGTGTGAATTTGAAGAGGCAAGGAAATGCCACATTATTTTCTACGCCACACTAAATGGAAAAATGACAACACACGTGTTTAGAACAAATTTGTCCTCTCCACCTATCTTTTTCTATACGAGATAGGGGTGAGCATCGATCGATTGAGGTTCTCAATCTTGTTGATCCTGATCTGATTCTTTCAGGAAAACTAGATCGATTCTTGATTTTGAGATTCCTAAATTAGTATTGTATGGGCTAATTCTCGATTATGAGAGTTTAGGATTTTTGACTACATATATATATTTATATAAAATATATTATGTATAATATTTTTAAATTTATTCTAAAGAGGAAATCCTAACTTAAACAACATTACATTAACTTAAATGACGTTAAACGACATTAAATGGCATCAGTAGGCATCATCCTCCTCCAATACTCTTGTTCTCCTTGATCATTTATCCTCTTCAATTTTTATTTGAAAGAAACAACTTTTTGCTTGTGAGTAATCTCGTCTTGCTCGCTGCACAACACTCACCCCGTTTGGCACTTGCTAACGCTCTCGCCTCTCCATGCTTGCCACTCGCCGCTCAACAGCCATGCTGCTCTCCTCCCTTTGCTGGCCTTGCTCGTCATTGAGTAAATTAAAAGGAAATAAAACCCTACTTAAAAACCCTCTTTGTTCATGAGCAATGCTTGCCATTCGCCGCTTGCCTCACAACTCGCGCTTGTCTCGTGGCTCCCCCCTATTGATGGATATGTAATTTGAAATAATAGGTTTATCTTTAAAGAGAATATAATACATATATATAGGCTAGTCTCGGCTTGACTTTGAAATCGGATTGAACACATAGAGTCTGTTCGATCCTTGGTCCGAAGCTCAATCAAGTTGGTCATTAGTCTAAAAAATTGGGGATCAACATTGTACGAGTTGATCTCTGGGTTAGGTATTGGACTGGTTCAACTCGAACCATGATCACCCATAATATGAGGTCATCAAGTTCACTACACATGATAATAGACGGGCCGGTTAGGACTTACTGTTACTTGATGAGCAAAGATATAGTCTTCTTCTTTTTTTTTTTTTTTTTTTTTCATGTTGACAGCTTGGCATAGACGTACAAAGATTACTTTGCTTCTCATATTAGAATTGCTTGAACGCAATAGCAATGGGAAGATTATTATATGCACTCGGTACATTAAGGGCATATGATCTGTTGGATTATATGAATCTTAGTACATGGAATTGCAGTGAAGGATCTCGCATCGCATTTTAGCAAACATCGTTATCAACAAACTCCAGGGATGGAGAGGAAGTGGGTTAGAAAATCCGTCCTGCGAATGTCAGGTTTTCTCTCTCGCCTTGTAGAGTTTTCCACTACCTAGTGGTAGCACTTTTCATCAACAAACCCTCATACCCAAATCTAATCTCTTCGGTTCGTCCGTCAGTACGTTTCATCAATCGGTTTTTCTCCCAGATTTGCAGTCTCCAGTTATGGCCTCCGTTCTCGCCATTCTCCGATGTCTTGTTTCTCGGTTCCACCCATAATTTCCGTCAATTTCTATCTCCATATATGTTATCTCATCTTCCACTCCATGCCCGGCATCAATGGACGCTTTCCATCTGAGTACCTTTACCACATCTTTCCATCTACTTTACAGGGAATTGTTCATCTCTTGCGGTAGTGGACTGTTTCGCTTCAATTGTGCTTCGCGAAGCTTTTCCGTTCCAAGACATGCATGCAGATGGCATCCTTAAGTCAGGAAGGAGATGCACGCCTTGCTGCTCTTTGTACCAGATTAGGTCGCCTTTGGTCACCGCAAGAGGTTGAAGTATGGGATGAAGCTGCTCCTGCCGAAACATTGGCAGAATGTCAATTAATTCTGGTTGGTAAAATACTCTCTAATCCGTCTATCAATCTACCAGCCTTTCAGAATACTATGCAATGAATCTGGCGTAATGATAAAGTTGAAATTACTCAACGCGAAGAGGGAGTATATATGTTTAAGTTTAACTCGGTAGCAGAAAAACAGCGGGTGTTAGATAATAGTCCGTGGCTGTTCTCACATCACCTTGTTATCTTGAAGCCCTGGCTACCAAACACCCCTCTGAATCACTATGATTTCAATACCTGTGCCTTCTTGGTGCACATCTTTGGCCTTCCTATTGAGCGTTGTACAGAGGAGATTATCAGTAGAATTATGAGGCATCTTGGTAATGTGCAGCAGGTAAAAATTGAAGGCAGAGAAAATACGACACTACGGGCAGGTAGGGCTCGTGTCGAACTTAATTTGCAAAAACCCCTACAACCAGGTAAGCTTATAAGATTAGAAGGTAGGAATATATGGCTGGATTTCAAATATGAACGCTTATCCTACTTTTGTTACTCATGTGGGGTTTTCGGACATTATGCCATGTATTGTCCCACTATACCTTATGATGAGTCGCAACAGGATGGGAAAGATAACTTCTCCTATGGTCACTGGTTACGAGCTGATGTTAAGGAACATAGCCCATATTGGCGTGCTTTCTACGACGAAGATACTACCCATGAAGGAGTTGAGGAGGTCATACCTGAAACTCCGCAACACTCACGCCTTCTCTTACCTAGCACCCCTCCGGTTTCTTCTGTTCCACTTAACCAACAGGTCCCTCATGCTGATTGTCCAAGAACAGATTTAGTGCCACAGCAAAAATCCCCTGTACAGGTACATCATTTTAGTGGCAAAGACATTGAGGCCAACTCTTCAAAAGTCAAGAAAGTAAAGACACATAGAATCCCTCCTAAGACTACTCCACTTAAGAATGCCAAAAGATATGCTCCTTATGAAGCGCGTCCCTATGTCACAGCAGATTTTGATGATTCACATCTCATGGACAATCCTATTTATGAGACTGACAAGGCTGACAACTGGGCTGTGGTGGCTTGCCCTAAAAAGCCACCAGAGGACAAATGAAACTACTCAGCTGGAACTGTCAGGGTCTGGGCAATACCCTGACGGTTCAAGCACTTAGGGCCCTGGTGGCTCGTGAAAGGCCTGACATAGTGTTTTTGATGGAGACGAAAAACCATAACATAGTAATCCAGAAAATTCAGAGGAGGCTGAAATTCCCTAACTCTTTTGTGGTAAGTCCAGTGGGTTTGGCGGGAGGAATGGTTGTTTTCCGGAATGATCGGATGCGATTATCTATAGAGAGACATACGCCAATTTTATTGACTTGTTATGCACAGCTAATCCAAGAGGAAGCCCGATGAGAATTACCTGTATCCATGCGCCTGCGGTTTATCATCAACGACAGCAGCTGTGGGAAGAGTTAAGGCAAATCAGTTCCTATAATAACCTGCCATGGATATGTATAGGCGATTTTAATGAGATAATGTACCACTGGGAAAAGGTTGGAAAAAAGTTTGCTGATTCCTATAGGATGCAATCCTTTCGATCATTTATAAACAGTTGTTCGTTAATGGATGTTGACAGTAAGGGCTGTGCTTTCACTTGGGTAAATAACAGGGTAGGGGATAATGCAGTCAAAGAACGTCTCGACAGATTATTATGTACTATGGAGTGGAGGATTTCTTACCCTATAGCGGAAGTTTTTGCTCTTCCCGCAATTGCGTCGACCATAGTCCCCTTTACTACTCACCGACGGTCCCTGCATGAAGCGTTATAAATCCTTCACTTTTGAAGCTTTTTGGACCCAGCATCAGCAGAGTAGACAGGTCATTGCAGAAGCTTGGGATTCTTCACATTTCCAGCTTGCATCCCTTGATCGAAAGCTTCGGCTTCTCTCTACAGTACTTGCCAGATGGAGTAAATCTACCTTCTCGCATGGTCGTGACAGGATTAATCTGTTACAACAGGAACTCCAATACATTATGAATCGACCAAGCAATAATTATGATCAATCAACAATCAAGCAATTGAAGGAAGAAATTCAATCTCTATGGCAGCAAGAAGAGCAATATTGGGCGATGAGATCGCGCCTTAACTGGTTGAGGTGGGGGGACAGGAATACCAAATTTTTCCATTCGACGACAGTACAGAGAAGGCAATTTAACCGTATTACTATGCTACGGGGATGAAACTCGAGAGATGGATTCGAGATCCTACTCAAGCGCGAGAACTTGACAACGGATTACTTCCGAAATCTATATCAGTCAGCAGGCCAACTTGATTATCTCCCTATCCTCACTCAGATTTCTTCAGTAGTTACAATGGAAATGAACCAGGTTTTAATAGCTGAGGTTTCTCGGGAAGAAGTGAAAAATGCTACCTTTCAATTGGGGGCAACAAAGGCCCCGGGACCGGATGGATTTAATGGTCTATTCTACCATACTTATTGGGACATACTCCAAGAGGATATATTTACCTCAGTGCAGAATTTCTTCAGAACAGGAGTGCTGCCCCCAGCTTTAAATAGCACGCTTATTACTCTGATTCCGAAAGTCCCGCATCCTGAAAGGTTAGATCATTATCGCTCCATTAGCCTCTGTAATTTTATTTACAAAATCATATCCAAGATATTAGCCAATAGATTAAAACCTTGGTTACCTGAGTTGATCTCGATGGAACAGAGCGCTTTTGTATCTGGTAGGCAAATACAGGATAACATCTTGGTTGTTCAAGAAGTCCTGCACCAATTGAAAACTAGGGTCAGAAAGAGAAAGTTTCAAGCTATTTTAAAGCTGGATATGAAAAAAGCATATGATCAAGTTGAATGGGATTTATTGGAGGCCTATTTATGTAAGCTCGGTTTCCATACCAATTGGGTGAATTGGGTAATGCAGTGCATAACGACGACTTCCCTGAGTGTCAAATTCAATGGACAACCGTTACCCTATTTTCAACCTACAAGAGGCCTCCGCCAAGGCGATCCTCTCTCGCCATATATATTCATCCTGGTGGCTAATGTTTTATCAACCCTCATTAAACAAGCTGTCGACATGGGAAATCTTAAAGGAATTCAGTTCAACAGGTGCTGTCCTATCCTTTCTCATCTATTTTTCGCCGATGATGCTATATTCTTCTTAGATGGAAGTCTACTTGAATGTCAAAATTTAGCCAATATCCTGCAACAATACTGTCTAGCTACCGGACAAGTGGTGAATAGAAACAAATCTGGCCTTTTTCTAAGCAGAGCTTGTCCTAATCTCTTAAAGCAAAATCTGGCTAGTACATTGAGGGTGCCATTGATTGAAAAAACTGGCAAATATTTAGGGATACCTTCTGATTGGGGAGTTTCTAAAAAGGATATGTTTGCCTGGATACTAGGAAGGGTTAGTACTAAGCTGGCGGGGTGGAAAGAACAGCTTCTATCTAAAGGGGGGAAGGAAATACTGCTCAAATCTGTGGTGCAGGCCTTACCAAACTATGCTATGTCAATATTTAAAATTCCAGTTTCTATATGCAAATCTATTGAGCAGAAAATAGCACAGTTTTGGTGGCAAAATAGTAGTACCAAATCGGGCATACACTGGAAAAGTTGGGAACTACTTCAAGAAAGGAAGGAAAGTGGAGGGCTGGGTTTTCGAGACTTACTTAGTCTTAACAAAGCACTCCTTGGTAAACAAGCTTGACGACTATCTCAATGCCCTTCCTCTTTGTGGAGTCGACTGTTTAAAGGTTTATATTTTCAATCTACTGATTTATGGCATGCTCCTAGAGGTTCAAATCCGTCATGGGGCTGGCAAAGTCTGCTATTAGGTCGGGACTCCATCTCAGATCAGATTCAATGGTCAGTCGGGAATGGCCACAGCATAAAAATTCGAAATGATAAATGGTTAGCTAGAGGAACTCTAGGTGGGCCAGCTAAAAGAGGGGAGCCTGAAATGGTTGAAAGTTATATTAAACAGAATCCGACGACCTGGAATGTCCATCTTCTTCAACAAAGTTTTGATGAGCAAGTTATTCAGGAGATCCTCACCATTCCTCTCAGCTCAACTATGGTTTCTGACAAGATTATTTGGACAGGGACACTTACAGGAGACTATACGGTTAAAAGTGGCTATAAGTTTATTAAAGAACATGCTCCTACACATCTTCCCACCTCTGCAACCACATCCCCTCACATTCCAACCCCTGTTTGGCGCAAGATTTGGCACCTACAGACCGCCCCCAAACTCAGAGTCTTTCTGTGGTCCCTCTGCCACAATGCGCTAGCTACAAGGGAAAACCTATACAAAAGACACATCCTCCCCAACCCAGATTGTCAGTTATGTCAAACTCATCTCCCTGAAACTACAGAACACTTATTTCTATATTGCCCACAGATTCAGGGTCTTTGGTCTCATCCGAAAGTGCAGCTTAATATTTCAACATACAACACACAAACAATGTCCACTTGGCTAGCAGATATATTGTTGCAGGATGTACATGTACCTAATCCGGAGATAGTAGTAGCTCTCCTCTGGCAAATCTGGCAAGCGAGAAACCACTTCATCTTCCGCAGCAAACGCTCAACTCACGAACAGATTGTAGATCTTGCATTCATAACTGCAGAGAGCAACCGCAGTAAGTAGCAGGACGTAATATCTACAGGGCAGCGAGTTTCGCCTACCTCTCGGATTTGGAATCCTCCACCGTCTGGGACAATCAAAGTGAATATTGACGGGGCTTTCCCGTAGCGGATCACACAGGTTCGGTGGCTTGTATTTGCAGAAATCACGAAGGACATCTGATCGGGGGTTCCTCCCAAATCGTTCCTGCCTCATCTCCTCTGTAAACCGAGATTCGAGCCCTCCATCATGCCCTGCTTTATCTACTCGAGAAAGGAATGAATGAAGCTCACCTTCAGATTGATTCTGACTGCTTGGTTATGGTAGAAATGCTGAACAATCGCTGCTCTCCTCCATGGGATTGCCGAACCCTAATTGTCGAAGTTGAAGCTTTGCTTTCCCGTTTTCCCCTTTTGCGTCTGTCCCACTGTAGACGGGAAGCGAATTCCCTTGCTGACTGGGCCACTAAGGCCTTTGGCCGAGGTTTTTTGAACTCTAACTGGGCCTTTTCACCTCCTCCTATAGTTCTGGACCTACTATGTATCGATGCCCTAAAAATGGGTTGTAATGCTTTTCCTCCGTAAATAATACGCTTGGTTTTTCTGATAAAAAAAAAAAAAACTCCAGGGATGGCCCAATCAAATCTCTTGACAGCCAAGTGAGAAAGCAGTGCATCCATTCAAAACAGTAGTTGTGATTTTTCCGTGTACTCCGTGCTCCTTTTTGTTTGAAAGAGACTTGTTTACCTTATTTAGTTGAAGACAACTGTCCAAATTCTTGCCTTCTGGCGTTAAAACAAAATATTGCGCCTGTGTACCAAATCCTCGTATCCTCTATGGTCCACTACTAAATATTCTTGTTCCTCATAATGATCTACGGGATTTTATTGGTGATCTCTCAGCCTCGTAGTAGGATGATCAAGTACAATGACAATAGTGGCATCCAGAAAATATAATGATGATTTTCACATGGATGTCTCCCGTTTTTATTTCACGAGCTCTTGTCACATAACATCGTTTGTTAATTTAACTATGTTGCTTTTGTAGGTATTAAGAAAAAAGTGGACGTTACAGAAGTTACCATGGAGGATAAAGTGGCAATTGCGTGAAGAACCGCTCCTCAAATCTCTTCGCTCATAGGCGGGATGGATAATAGACTGCACGCATTACAAAATTGTATAAGGTGTGCTAGCACTATCCTCAATGATAAATTAAGTTTTTCATAAAGTGTAGAAGGTAAGATAAGACTAACTTCTAAGATTAAAATTCCCCCCAAGGTCAATAAAAAGGGAAAAGAAAAATAGAAGTACATGGAAAGAGACTACAATCAAGATGGTGGAGGGGAAGAGGTATTTAAACTTTGTGCAAGAAAACCAATGGGCACGCATTTGTGGTGGTTCTCTCAAATCACATTGGTAAAAGAAATATTAGTAAAAATGTAGACAAATTAGCGTACAAAGCTAGAGGGACAAGTTAAGAAGAAAGTAGAAGTTTGTTGATGTTACAGTGGATGATAAAGTGGCAATTACATGAGAAGTCGCTCCTTGAATCTGTTCGCTCATAGGATAGATAATAGATTACACCCATTACAATTTTCATGTCAAAAATTGGAAAGTCCCACACTAGATTTAATTTAATAAAGCGTAAAAATCTATATTAAGATCACTCATTCAGATTTTAAGGGACCATCTCAAGTTGGAATTCCTTAGATCAATTTCGTGTATTTGGGGAAGATCTCAAACGCTCAACTATCGTCGGGGTAGGGCTGAAGATGAAACTCCCCTCTTCCGGCCCACCCAACACCATGGCCATCACTATCGGATTAAGGTTGCTGGCTTTGGGCAACCGCAGATTTTTAGGATATTCAATTCCCACGATCTGCCTTGTGGGATAGCTAGAAGGAGAGCGTCGTTTGTTTATAACCCACTTTTAAGGACTGGTGAGTTCGCTTGATGATATGATATAGATGTGCTCGTGGGTCTCACACGTGTGGGCTCTATTTATCTACCTTTTATGGGGTCATCTTTGTAACTCTACGTTTCTTTCTCTGTAACTTGACAACAAAATACTTACAAAATCTCTTAAAACATAATTGAAAAATACATTTTAATTTAGGGGATATCAATTAGATTTATGTAACATAAACTTACAAAGCATCGTTGTCCTTAGATTCATGATTCTCTAAGTAAAATGTTTCTTATTTTGGCATTAAATCGGAGTTCACAAATATTTCAATGAGGATTATGATTATGGAATTGTACTGATTTTATCGAATGTGAAACGACCTTAAAATCAACATGTGACAGCCTAAAAGTTATGCCAATTAGTGTAGATAGGATATATAATATGGATTTGGCTCTTTAGTCCCCACAATTAGAGGGCTTTTGCCTACAACCGGATGTCATGATAGTTGCAGTTAGGTTTTTGGATTAGGAGGTAATGATTACATGGGAATAGTGATAATTGAATAATCGAGATTGCAAGCCTGAGATCTCGAATGTTGGATTGAGCGGTACATGCATGAAATATATTGAAAATACCTTGATTTAAAATGTTAATGTATACTATCTTGATGGTTTTTTTAAAAAAATCTTTTTTAAAGAATAAAAAGCAGTACAGAAAAATTAGTAAAAAAGTGGATATCTATCTTAATTACCTTCGGTTAAATGTAATATAACATTATATCATATTCTAAAGGGCTAATACCATCAACCTTAAGTTGGTACACTCATGCCACATTTACTCCAAATTAATTTTTTATGTCACAGAAACTCCCCAAATTAGTAGTTCATGTCACATTTATTCTAAACTAATTTTTATGTCACAAAAAACCTCAAATTGATACATATGTGCCACATTTACAACAAACTGATATATTTGTATCAAATTTATCCTAAATTGTAGTAAATTTAAGATTTTTTGGGATAAATATGGCGTGGGTGGACCAACTAGAGGTAAATGTGACATGGGTATACCAATTTTAGATTTTTTGTAATATAAAAATTAGTTGAGAGTAAAATGGACATGGATACATCATTTTGGGAAAATGTGGAATTAGTGTACCGGTTCGAGAGTTTTTGTGAGACAAATTAGTTTGAGATGAATTTAGTATGGGTGGAGATGTTTTATGGTATTAACCCTATCCTAAATGCACATAACTCTCAAGTCCATTAAAAATCGCTGCTAGAACTCTATAATCACCATATTACCAATTTCCTTCATGTTTACATTAGTACTTTATGTTTTGCCGCACTAACTTATCAAAAGAATCTAATGTTATAGAATCATTAGTTTATTTTACCACTTAGTCACAATAAACATCGATATTGTATTATTGTATTAAAAATAGAAAGATCAACAGAAAGGTCGGTTCAAATATTCTTAGAAAGTGCCATAAAATCAGTGTTCTATTTTTATCAAGGTTCTAACTAATTATATTAGTAAAAAGGTGTTTGTGCATGGCACGGGTCCTCAAATTAGCCTTCCACAAAAATTTGATAGAATTGCAGCTAATATTTGAGAGGAGGGGAAAGTATCCAAAAAGTTCTAAACGTTTTGTATTTGTATAAATTCAATTATAAATATTATTATATTGGTACCAATTCAGTCAATCCATTAATTTTGACTGACTGGCGCTGAGGTGGACGTTGGCCGGTGGTCAGACGTTGATGTGGCAAATTTTTAAATAATTTTTTATTTTTTCAAATCGCTGGCCACTGCAAGGACAATCCAAGGAGAAAGAAGGGAGAAAAGAAAAGGAAAAAGAAAAGAAAAAGAAAAAAAGAAAAAGAAAAGAAAAAATTAATAATTGCCACGTCAACGCCGACTGGCCAAAATAGTCAGATAGACTAAATTGGTACTAATATGAAAAGATTTATGACTAAATTAGTCTACTTAAAAAATTTATGATCGAAATGGTACCAATATAATAGGTTTATGATTTTTTTTATACTTCTAAGAATCTTTTTGGGTCAACCTTCCTTCCTAATCCTCTCAATTGATGATAATTTCTAGCGGACTGCATCTTCCCATGAGTGGTGCAAAGGAAAGGTACAAATCTCATGTCTACACGTCAAACAAAAGCTGGCAAGGACGACTTTGTCACTTCTTCTCCAAAATGTCATTTTCTTAGTGAATATTCTACGGTACATAGCATGACGAAGACTTGCTTATGAATTCCGCTTTCTTTTGTTGAAACACAAAACCATGATGACTTGTGTAGTCTGTCTTGTACGACAACTCATCAAGTCGTCCCCCATTTTGATATGGAGTCTGTGTTCTCACTTGTTGAATACTATGGATAGTGCAGCTCCGAGAACCTACCTTGAAATTGACCCAATGATGAGGCGTTCTCATGCTTTCACCTCAAAAAATCAATTGTTGTGGGTTGGACTCTACCTTGGGGAACTCAACTTTAAGAAGATGATCATGGTGGTGGGTTGTTGTATTAGTTTCCCTCTTGATAATCGGCTAGTTATCGTTGAATCTCTCGATTACTTAAAAAAAATTCCAAGAACCACTGACAAATAAATAAAAAAAAAAAAAAATAACGTATGAGATGTGCTAGTGCTATCCGCATGGATAAATCATGTCTTTTCACAAAGTGCAGAAGGTAAGATGCAAATATCCTCTAAGATTCAAAATTTCTTAAAGGTCAAAAAAAGGGGAAAGGAAAAAAAAAATCCATCGTAGGAGATTACAATCAAGATGGTCGAGGGGAAGGGGTATTTAAACTTTATGCAAGAATGCCAATGTGCACGCATTTGTGATGGTTATCTCAAAATTACATTAGAAAATGACATATTCATAAAATGTTGACAAATTAGCGTACAAATCAAAAGGGATAAGTTAAGAAGAACATGGAAGTTAGAGAAATTACAGTGGAGGATAAAGTCGCAATTCTATGAGAAGTTGCTCCTTGAATCTCTTCGCTTATAGGCAGGATAGAAAATTGGCCGCACCTATTACAATTTTTCATGTAAAAAATTGAGAAGTGAAATAATCTACGTTTAGATCTCTCATTTGGATTTGAAGTGACCAATGAGTTTTTCAAGTAGTATGGTAGGAGATCCCTTGTTATGGAGGCAAAGGACTTTAGATTTCTATTGAGAATTATACTAACCTGTCAAATTTCATTTTTAGTTAGAAGTTAAAGTAAGAGAATATTCAAAAAAAGGATTTTGTAGAGAAGTTCCTCAAGAGTACGTATTGAATAAAGAAATGATTGGATAACAGTCTTTAATATACTATGAAAATAATAGTTTGTTCCGAATCATAAAAAATTAAAGAATAAATAATTATAAATTGTAATGAAATTATGGGGTCTCCTCTTTCAAGAATTTATGGCTGACATGATAGGTTGTTATTTTCACAATAGCTCAAAAATTATTATGCTAGCAAAGCCCCATTGAATAACTAATTGCGAAACTTGTAGATTCAAAGAAGTGATTTTTCTTGTGTTGAATGCAATTAATATTTTAAGGGTTGAAAGTTTCTCTATCTTGTGAAACAGTCACGGCTCTAGAACGTTGGAATTTTAAGTGAAAATGAAAGCAATATGAACATCAGCCAAGTTTACATTCGGGTAAGTTTCCCGGAAAAGCCAGATCACTCTCCAACGGTCGTAATCGATGACTCGGTCTTCCAATGTGTTGACTGACTTGGCTGCCGCTGAGGCATCGGCATCTACGCCAGTAGGTTTACAAAAACCGGTAAGAGGAGAGCCAGAGGAAAGCACATACTGGAAAAAAGATAAAGATGAAGGCGGCTGTGTTGTGTTGCCTTCCAATGGCCTTGGCCTTGGCCACTTTTGCGGAGGACAACTGCGACCGAACGTGCGGCAACATGGATGTGCCTTTCCCATTTGGGCTCCATGAAAGTTGTGCGTGGAACTCCGGCCTCGTCCTTCACTGCAACCACACATTGGGCAAGTTGTTCGTCGGCAACGTTCCGTTGTTCAACATATCCATGGAGAATGGGACAATGACCATTGGCCTGTACAAAGCTTTTGACTGCTATGACAAAAATGGCGTTCGGCTTTACGACTCTAACCCCGATCCCTGGGTCAAACTTGGCCCGCAATACACATTGTCGGATACCCGGAACAAGCTCACCGTCTTTGGTTGCGACACCTTGGCTCTCATCTCAGATGCTGCCTTGACTTTTGGGAGTGGATGCTTCTCCTATTGCTCCAAGGATGTCAACTTCACGGCCGAGAGCGCTTGCTCCGGCCTTGGGTGCTGTCAGACGTCAATCCCCAAGAGCCTTAGGAGCCTCAATATATCCATGTCCAGCACGGCGAATTACACCTCTCAGAACTTCACCTCTTGCGGATTAGCGTTCGTAGTGGACCAGGAGTCGTTTAATGTCTCCCGTTATAAGCTTCCAGTCCTGGCTGATAGGCAGAAAGAAGTTTACTCAAATGCTGTCCTGGATTGGGTCGTTCAAAGGGATTCGACCTGCAAGGAAGCGCAATCGAACCCATCGAGCTATCCCTGTGGCGCCAACAGTAACTGCTATGACTTCCAAAACGGGCAGGGCTATCGTTGCTTCTGTAAGCCTGGATACATGGGGAATCCCTATGCCTCCCAACGGTTCCCATTCCATGGATGTGAAGGTACTCCTGTTCTCTTTGCGAGCCGAAAATTATATGTTTGGATTGGGCCATAATCTCGTGATCCGACCTCCTCGAGTCAGTTTTTTACTGAGTTGAGTTAGATGCTCAATACAACCAATACGTTATTTTAAAAAAGCAAAAAAGGAAAAAAACCGCATAAACGTACATTTACAGTTCACTTTTGATTCTGTTTGATATAGACATTGACGAGTGTGAGGATCCACGACAATATCCATGTCACGGGAAATGCAAGAATATCCCCGGGAACTACACATGTGACTGCCCATTTGGCATGAGTGGTGATGCCAAAGTGGGTTGCCAAACTTCTCGTCTTGCCATAATTGCTGCAGGTAATTCTGAGTTCCCTTGTGATGGTCGGTCAATAACCTAAGCTATTCTTGCTTTAGGCTACAAGTGCTATTGATCTGGCCTATGTTAAGTTGTTCTGAAATTGTATCCGACTCTACATTGCAACTGAGGGATCACTGGTCACAAAGGGCGTGCATGTTTGTATTTCATTTTTTTGTTCATGAACAGATTTTATGTTTTTTTTTGTTCAGGAAAAAAAAGAAAGTAAAACGCGTTTGTTTGCGTTTTTGTTCAAAACCTTTTTTTTGTTCCGGGAACAAAATTAGAACAGAAATAAGAAACAAAAAAAGGTTATTTTTTTTTTTTGTTCAAACACTTTTAAAGAATAAATTTTCTCTCTCATCTCTTTTCTTCTTTTTTTTTTTCTTCTTTTTTTTCTTCCTTTTCTTTTGGCCGGCCGCCGGCCTCGGCCATGGCCGGCGACCGGCTGTCGAGGGCCGGTGTGATCTCGGCCCCCAGCCGAGGCCGAGGGTCGCGGGCCCCCGGTGAGGCCGAGCTAGCCTAGCCTTGCCAAGGGCAGGCCAAAAGAAGAAAAAAAGAAAAAAAAAAAAAGAAAGAAAAAAAAGAAAATAAAATAAAAATATTAAAAAATTAAAAGAAATAAAAAAGAATACAAATTTACCAAACGTGTTTCTATTCATTTTTTATTCCCGGAACAAGTTTACTAAATGCGTCTTTCGGTCAAAAATTGTTCCTCGGAACAGAAATAGTTTTTTTTCTATTTTCCCTAGAACAATTTTTGAATAGAAACATAAACAAACGCGCCCAAAACTGAGGGATCACCCACCACGCATGCTTCCGCCAGCCACCGCCAGCTAGCCGCCTTCAGCGGTTGTCAGTGTTGCCGCCTCCCTCCCTCCCTCCCTCCCTCCCTCCTTCCCCTCTCTCTCTCTCTCTCTCTCTCTCTCTCTCTTTGCTGAAACCATTCCAGGTTCAATTCGAGGCTGCCGCCTCGGATTAGGAACCTTAAACCTCTGATCTAAGGGTCAAAGTTTGATCAATTATGAGATCCAAGGATGTCGACCCTGACATATGACTACTGAGAGAGAGAGAGAGAGAGAGAGAGAGAGAGAGAGAGAGAGAGGTTTGTGTGGCCCTCATCTTGGCTGCATGGTGGCTTCGATGGGCATTTGACGGCCAATGGCCATGGTGGTGGGGGGCTACGGCGGTCCAATTGGTGGGTAGAGAGGGAGAGCAAAAGTTGTAATTGGGAATTTGATTGATGCCCTCGAGTGTGTTTATATATGATTTTTTGGAAAATGTGAGGGTAATTCAGTAAAGTTGGGGCATTTTTGTGGTATAGTTTAATCCGGATCCTCTATTTGTGAGTGATGTGTCAAGTATTTAAAGACGTAAATATAATATCAAAATCAAGTTCTTAAACTTAAGAGGTCCAAATTCATCATGTATAAAAGTAAATCAATGGTTTGGGAGAGAAGCTAATCCATCCAATTCCTAATTTTGTGTGGCAGCCATCGTAGCAGCCACGTTGTGCATAATTGTTAGTGGCCTAGTCTTGTTCATATGCAAGAGGAGAGCTAAAGAGAGATACTTCAGGCAAAATGGAGGAGAGATCTTGAAGCACCAGAGGGTGAAGATCTTCACCAAGGCAGAGTTGGCTAAAGCCACCAACAACTATGATGCTGGCAACAAGCTTGGTGAAGGTGGTTTTGCTTCAGTCTACAAAGGAAGAATCGACAACGACTACGTCGCAGTCAAGAAGCCTAGAGATGTCCCTGTCAAGAAACTGAATGACATGAAGAAGGACTTGTCTCAAAGCACTCATGATGAATTCCTACATGAAATTAGCATCATTTCACAAGTGAATCACAAGAACTTGGTCAAGCTCTTGGGCATCTGTTTGGAGACAAAAGTGCCATTGTTGGTCTATGAATTCATCTCGAATGGGACTCTCTATCACCACATTCATGACAAGAGATCGACCATATTACGCTCATGGAAGAATTGCCTCAGGATTGCCTCGGAAGCTGCCTTGGCCCTTGAGTACTTGCACTCCTTGGCTGATCCGCCGGTCATTCACAGTGATGTCAAGTCTCTGAATATACTTTTGGACGAGAAGTACTCAGCAAAAGTATCAGATTTCGGAGCATCAATTTTGATTTCACCTGAAAAGACTCATATAGCTGAAAGAATACAAGGCACAATAGGTTACCTCGACCCTGAGTGTCTCATCACTGGTGCATTAACCACGAAGAGCGACGTTTATAGTTTCGGGGTCGTCCTCGTAGAGCTCCTCACCAAAGACACGCCGACTCGTCAGGCAAAATCTGGGGAAAAAACCAACATCATCCAGTCTTTCATCTCCGCTGTGGAGAACCAAACACTTCTCCATATGATAAATTTGGAGGTATCCATTGAAGATGAACTACAGGAGATCGAGGTGGTCGGTTTGCTCGCTAGAAGGTGCTTAAACTATAAGGGCGTCAAAAGGCCAACAATGAGGGAAGTGGCTGAACAACTTGCTAGTATCAACAAGAACATGTGGGCCGATCAACGGAACGACGAAGAGACTCAAAACTTACTCGATGAGACGAGAGGTGATTCTCTCCGAACTCCAATTAGTGAAACAAACCAACCGGAGTCGACAGATCTTTTGGTATTTGACATTGAAGCAGCCACATCTAGTTCCAGCATCTGATTTGTGGTTTCTAGTGCGGGGCGATACACAACAAACAAGTCTAGTGGCCGTATGTTCATCCTCCATTTTTTGATTAAGGTCTTGATTAAGTAGCGATTTCGAAGTTTTACAAGAGATTATTCTATTTTTAAGTCAAGTACGGTGAGTTATGCATGATTGTACTCATTTATGTTCTAGCTATGTTTGCAAAGCTCCGACGAATACCTATTCTATCTAATGAATAAATAATTATGGAAGATTGCTTGGATATCTATTCGAACAATTCAATGAAAAATTACTTTTTTGAATTGCAGTTCTTGCGTTTGAACAAAGCTTAGGGGAACTCCTGGTTTGTCAACCCTATCTTCTCTTCACGCCTCTCTCGTCTTTGAGAGTTTTCCTCTACCCCTCTTGGTAGCTATCCCCCCAAAACCCTAAATTTCCAATAGATTTTTGACACCCAAAAACACATTTATTCCCCTTATGATCAATGAAACCCATCTCGTAAAACCCAGAAACCCCCACCCTACTGCTTCTCCGTAAAAAATGAGAAGTTTCGAGCAATGGAACAGTCCTGTTTTCTTTCTTCAGACGGATTCAATCAATGCTGGGTGAATCGGAGCTTTGGCCTCGTAAAAGGTTGGATACCGTCACTCTCCCATGGATCTCTTCTGGGTTTTCTGATTCTGATGTAGTGGAATGGGTTTTGACGCTGTCAACTAGCTGGAAAAATAACAAGATAGATACAGTCTGTTATGCTGTTAGAACAATGGGTCCTTGTTAAAGCTCATAAAGCAACAATCAAAACAGAAAAATTTCTGTTGTTTGAGAGAGAGAGAGAGAGAGAGAGATAAAAAAAAAACAGAGCATAGCACTTCATACGTTTTGTGCTTAAGAAAAAAAACTGTCGAGTACCACAACTAAATACAAAGCAAAAACTGCTCACATACGTGCAACACATAATTGCACACAAACGTGCTATTAACTTCCTAGAAAATAGCAAAAACACTAAATGCATAACTAAATGAACTTGGTTGTTTTTTAATAAAAATACAGAGGAAAACAAAGGAAAACATGATAGAAAACAACAGCTGAGACAATTCCAACAAACTCCTCCTTGGATCAGTTGCTGTTGCAGATTCCTATTTTCTCTCTTAACAGCTAAAATCTTCCAGCCTGAAGTGGTTTTGTGAACATATCTGCAAGCTAATCTTCAGATCTACAATAGACCAACTTAACTTCGCCACTTTGTTGCACCACATGCAGAAAGAAAAATTTGACTTTGAAATGCTTGGTTTTGCCATAGAAAATTGGATTCCGTGATATTGCTAGAGCAGCCTGATTGTTCACATTGACTTCGATACAATCACTGGAATTCAACCACAAATCCTTCATTATCTTCTTCAGCCACAAAGCTTGATTTGCAGCTATAGTAGCTGCTATAAACTTAGCCTCTGCAGTAGACTGAACTACAATCTCTTGCTTTTTAGAACACCAGGAGAAACAAGCAGAACCAAAACTGAAACAATATCTAGACGTACTCTTCATGTCATCTACTGAACCAGCCTAGTCACTATCAGAAAATCCTTGCAAATTAAACTTCTGACCTTTCTTAAACTTCACACCAAAGAATAATGTTCCTTTGAGATATCTCAAGACCCTTTTTGCTGCAATCAAATGTAACTGACTAGGACTACTCATAAACCTGGATAAAACACTCATAGCAAATAGAATATCTGGTCTAGTTGCTGTAAGATACATGAGACACCCAATCGAGACTTCTATACATAGAAGCATCTCACGCATCTGTTCCATCATTCTTCTGTGACTTCTCTTTAGCAGCCATAGGAGTGCTTACACTTCGACAATCTTCCATCCGAAACTTCTTTAGAATTTCCTTCATGTATTTTTTCCGACGAGATGAAGATCTCATATGAAGCCCGTTTGACTTCCAAACTCAAAAAATAAGCCATCTTTCCCAAGTCTAACATCTCAAAAGCGCAAATAGATCTTGCTTCACATTCTCTATCAATTCCATATCATTCCCCATCACTAATAGATCATCTACATAAAGTGACAGAATTACAACACTGTGGTTCACCTTCTTGACATAAAGAGTGAACTTACTTAAGCTTTTTACAAAGCCAAAATCTTGCAAATATCGATCTATCTTCCCATACCAAGTCTTGGAGCCTGCTTCAGTCCATATAGAGCTTTCCTCAACCTGTATACACTCTCTTCTTGGCCTTTGATTTGAAGCCTTCAAGTTGTTCAACAAAAATCTCCTCCTCAAGCTCTCCATTCAGAATGCAAACTTGACATCTAACCGAAATATAGGCCACCCCTTCTCTCGCTGCAATAGCTAACAGTAGCCTTATTGTATCAAGTCGTGCAACAGAGCAAATGTTTGAATAGTCTACTCCCCATATTTGTGCATAGCCTTTCACCACCAGTCTAGCTTTGTGTTTATTAACAGAACCATCAGATTAAGTTTTGTTCTAAACACCCACTTAACCCCAATCACATTCTTATCAGATGGTCTGTCAACAAGCTCCCATGTGTGGTTTTTCTGGATCATTGCAATCTCCTCCTGCATTACTGCAATCCACCTCTGATCCTCCTTAGCTTCCACAAAGTTAGATGGTTCGAGCATTGCCACATTGCTTCTTTCATAGATTTCAGCAACTGACCTTGTGCCTTTCACTGGTAAATCATCCATACTGTCTTCCAATCCATCTATAACTTCATCAACCTCTAAATCTGTTGCAGGTTGTTTTTCGAACTGCTGTGGTTCTGCACTCTTTCCTTCCATCCAATTCCACTCATCTTCCTCTAGAAAAACAACATCTCTGCTTACAGTCACCTTCCCTTTCATAGGGTGGAAAATCCTATAAGCCTTTGATTGGAGACTGTACCCAATGAAGATTCCAAGCTCAGCTCTTTTATCCAACTTGTCCCTCTTGACCTGAGGAACATGAGTATAACACAAACACCCAAAAACCTTCAAATTCTTCACAGAATGTTTAACACCATACCAGACTTCAAAAGGTGTTAACCTCTCTAAGGCCTTTGTGGACAATCTGTTCAATAGGAACATTGCAGTATTAGCTGCCTCAGCCTAGAACTTCTTAGGCAACATCTTCTCTTGCATCATACATATGGTCATCTCCATAATGCTTCTGTTTTTCCTCTCACTGACCCCATTCTGTTAAGGTGAATAGGGAGCAGTGAACTGTTGCACAATTGTTGCTTGCTCACAATTCAACTTAAACTTGTGAGCAAGATATACTTAACCATTATCGACCGAGCATTTTAATTTTCTTCCCACTCTGATTCTTAACTAAGGCTTTAAACTTCACAAACACATTAGCAACTTCAAACTTGGCTCGTAGAAAATAAGTCCAACTCATCCTAGTCATATCATCAGTGAAGGTAATGAAATACCTGCTACCATTGAGAGAAGACTCAGACATAGGTCCACATAGATCTGTGTGGACTAATTGCAGCTTCTCACATGCTCTCTAGCCTCCTCATTTGAAAGGAAATCTAGCTTGCTTGCCAAGAAGACAAGTTCTGCACTATAGAAATTCCTCCTCCAAACTTGGCAAGTCATCTACCAAGCCATTTCTCTGCATAAACGATATGCTCTTCCTATGAACATGCCCAAGTCTTTTATGCCATATCTCTGCATTTTCTTCTTTGCACTTTAAAGCCATTTGTTGCATCTCTTGTGGCTTGAACATGAAACTCTTGTCCTTCATTGGGATTCTTAGCACTTCATTGCTATCTGCATTATTAATAAGACATTCATTCCCTTCGAACTTCACTTTATAGCCCTTCTCAACTAATTGACCAACACTTAACAGATTATGATCAATATTTGGCACAAAAAGAACATCACTGATCAGCTTCACCTCCTAATTTCCTTCAATAGCCACTGTACCCTTCCCTTGCACTTCGATATACTGTTCATTGCCAATTCTGACTCTGGACTTGACTGACCTGTCTAGACTCCTAAATAGCTTCGAATTGCCAGTCATATGATTGGTACAGCCACTATCCACCAACCATGCATCATTCCCAATAGAAGATTCAGAAAAAGAAGCTACAAACAAGTGCTCTTCCTCAGTTTCATTCACTGCTACCTGTGCTTCTCCCCGCTTGCTGGTAATTTTTCTCTTTCGCAGATGGCTTCCATGTGACCCAACTTATGACATCTTCCGCACCTAGCATCGGGCTTTCTCCAACATCTAAAAAACTGATGATTAGTTCCACCGCAGTATTGACAAAGCTTTTTGTTCTTCTTTCATTTGCTAGACCCACCAGAATTTCCTTCTTTTGCTACAAACTTGGAGTCACCAGCATTTTCTCTAGACTGAATCCATTTCTTCCATTTGCTTCCATCATTTGATTTCACTCTAGCTTGCAAAGTGCACCCTTTACAAACTCTTCTCTTCTCATCGTCTTCGTGCTCCCGTGCTGCCTGAGCATTTAACAATTCCGCAAGCTTTATATCGTAAGTCTCTTGTATTTTCCAGAGACGCTATGGTGGCTTTGAACTTCTTTGGAAGAGACACGGGATCTCCGAACAAGCCTTTCATCCTTCAAGTCAGTCCCTAAAACTCTGATTTTTTCAGCTATCCCAACCAGCCTATCAAAGTACTCCTTCACTGACTCTGAATCCTTCATCTGCTGTCTCTCAAACTCCCTCAAGAGATTCAACACCTTCATGCCTCTTATCTTCTCATCTCCCTCATATTCATCCTTCAAGAAATCCCATATTGCCTTTGAAGAATCACATCTCATGATTCTTGTGAAGATAGTGGGTGAAACAGCAGCATACATGCAAGATTTTGTCTTGGCCTTCCTTGTGATTCTCTCTTTATGGTACTTTATCTGATTCAAGGTCGGATTGTCTGGAAGTGGAGCAACCTCATAATCATTCTCCACAGCCTCCCATAAATCATGACCCTCCAAGAATGCCGTCATCTTGACAGCCCAAGCCGATAATTTTCCCAAGTAAAGACCGGAGCAGCCATTGCAGAGAATCCACTCGATTCTCGCCTCCATCAGCCTTTTCTTTGCAGATTGGAAGCAATCTTCACTCACTTACCCTCACTTCACAGTCCCTTAAGATCCCACAAAAGCTCTGACACCAATGTTAAAGCTCATAAAGCAACAATAAAAACAGAAAAATTTCTGTTGTTTGAGAGAGAGAGAGAGAGAGAGAGAAGATATATATATAAAAAAAAAAAAACAGAGCATAGCACTTCATACGTCTTGTGCTTAAGAAAAAAAACTGTCG
The DNA here is from genome assembly GCA_014182375.1 of Eucalyptus virginea. NCBI lineage: Eukaryota > Viridiplantae > Streptophyta > Magnoliopsida > Myrtales > Myrtaceae > Eucalyptus > Eucalyptus virginea. The sequence goes on from CM024519.1 coordinate 21,616,477, forward strand.
AGTACCACAACTAAATACAAAGTAAAAACTACTCACATACATGCAACACATAATTGCACACAAACGTGCTATTAACTTCCTAGAAAATAGGGAAAACACTAAATGAATAAGTAAATGAACTTGGCTGTTTTTTTTAATAAAAAACAGAGGAAAACAGAGGAAAACATGACAAAAAACAGCAGCTGAGACAATTCCAACAATGGGTCCTGCCTTTTACAATATGATCGGTAGAAAGCACTGAGTGAATGGAAACTTTTGATCTGTGTTGGTCTCTTTATTTTCCCTGAGTTTAGCTCTTGTAAAGCACTACTTGTTCACTGATGAGACAAATGAACGAACCTGGGGTAGTGGATAATCGACTGGCTGTTTAGTCTTCCCCACTGTTTGAGCCCACCAATCTATTAAGCAACCTTGTGACCTTGCCATTTCCATCACAGAGCTCCCTTCAATCTGTTATTATATAAACCCACCTCCAAAATTTCGAATTACCAACTCAACGAGACTATAGCTAGCAAACCTGTAGAAAAGAAAAATGGAAGGCAAAGAAGAGAACGAATTGTGCATGGCTGCATTATGTAAAAGCCTGGACCACCTATGGTCTGAGAATGATATAATAGAAGTGATCAAAGAAATCTCCCCAGAAAAAATGGAAGAATGCTACCATACCCTATATGGGAAGCTATTTTCCAAACCTAATGTCAACTTCCAAGTTTTTCTTAACACAATGAAGAGAGCATGGAAAACAGAATCGGTGGTTTGCTCCCAAAAGGAACCGGGTTTTTTTCTCATCCGTTTTCCAATCGGAGGAGGAAAAAGAGAGAGTTATGAAATATGGACCCTGGTCTTTTGCTAGTAACTTACTAGTTCTTAAACAATGTGAACCTGAAGTCCCGGAGCACTATTATGATTATTCTCGATGCACTTTTTGGGTGCATATTGGAGGGATACCCCCTGGGTGGAGACTAGAAGAAGTGTTCAATGGCTTGGCAAAAAAAAAGGCAAAGTAATGGAAATTCAGGTGGATTCAAAAGGAAATGGATCACAGAAAGGTGGAAAAGTGAGAGTGGAAGTGGATTTGTCAGCTCCATTAAAATCAGGTGCAATACTGGATATAGGAAACAAGAAGTTATGGGTGGAATTTAAATATGAACGTCTATCACACTATTGCTATTTGTGTGGAAAAATTGGTCATTATGCTACTAACTATGAAGAAATTCCATATGAGCAAACAACATGGGCTGAAAACAAGCTAGGAAAATATGGCCCATGGCTTAAGGTGGAAGTGTGAGATCATAGCCCTCACTAGGAAGCATTCTATGGCAAAATAGAAGAAGAAATTATTGTGGAAGATACAGCACCAGAAATTCCTCCTCCAGCTTATGAAATGGACATAGTGGCCAGAGAAGAAATGGATAACAGGATAGTCCCAAATCGTAACAAGAAAAGGGTAGGAAGTTCAAATGAGCAGGAGGCACCGGAAGAATCAGCAGATTTCACTATGAAAAATACAGATCATGGCAAATAGATTATGTGCTTCGAAGCTACTAGGCCGATCCTATCGAAGGTTTGGGAAATGCAATAAGAAAAGTATGAAGGTGCAAAGGGCCAAAAAACAAAAATGCATAGTAGAAAAAGTTCCCCTTATGATCGATGACATGGAGCTTTTGGAGACCCCAATTCAATTGATCAAAGATGGTAATGAGTGGGCTTTGGTGGCTAGCCCTAATAAGCCACCAGCGACAATATGAAAATTATAAGTTGGAATTGTCAGGGGCTAGGGAACCCCCTAACATTCTAGGAGCTAAGAGCTCTAGTAGCTCTTGAAAGGCCCAATTTGGTTTTCTTGATGGAAACAAAGAACAAAGCAACGATGGTGGAGGGTGTAAAAAGAAGACTTAAGTTCCAAAATCTGTTCATAGAAAACTTGGAAGGAATTGCGGGAGGCTTAGCAATTTTGTAGAGTGAGGAAGTGGCTTTAAAAGTGAACGCTAGCTCTAAAGAATTTATTGACTTGGAGTGCAAATATCCAGACAGTGGCTATCAAATGAGGATAACTTTCCTCCATGCATCGATGAACTTCGGGGAAAGACTTTGAGTGCAAAGATCTAGTCAACAAACCATCTACCGTGGATTTGCATGGGAGATTTTAATGAAATTTTATATGTATGGGAGAAGGTGGGGAAAAGAGAAGCTGATAATCACAAAATAGCAGTGTTCCGAGAATTTTTAAACGAGTGTTCCCTAATGGACATGGACAACAAAGGTTGTGCCTACGCTTGGGCAAACAACCGGGAAGGGGAGGCCCTTGTAAAAAAAAGACTAGATAGAGTTCTATGCACAATGGACTTGAGTATTACCTTTCCTAATGCTGAAGTACAGGCTCTACCAGCAATTGGCTTGGATCATAGCCCTCTTCTCCTTGTGTTGCATCTTGAAAGTAAGAAAAGGAAGAGATAATTTAAGTTTGAAGCATACTAGTTAGAAAACCAAGAGTATGGAGAGATTATTAGGAGAACATGGAACAAAACGCCACTAAGCCAAACAAGTTTCTCTATGAAAGTCAATGATATTTCTAACGAGCTTGCAAAGTAGAGTAAAGAGAAATTCGCCAATGCACCATGTCATATCAGGGAACTCAACAAGGCATTAATAGAGCTAACTAACAAGAATTCCAAAAATTCCAGCAGGAAGGAAGCCTAGAACATTATCGACTAGATAGACCAGCTATGGAAATAAGAGGAAAAATTTTGGGGGATGAGATCACATATTAAATGGTTGCAATGGAGAGACAAGAATACTCAATTCTTCCATGCAACTACAGTGCAGAGAAGACAAAGGAACATGATTACAATGCTGCAAATGGAAGATCAAAGTTGGTGCAGGGATCCATCGGCATTCAAAGAACACATAGGGTCCTTTTATAGGAACCTATACAAATCGAAGGGTCCCAGGAACTATCAGCCAATCCTAAATCAGTGTCCCAGCCCAGTAAGAGAAGGAAATAAATGAACATTTGATGGCCAACATTACCATGGAAGAGGTAAAAGAAGCGGTTTTCCAACTGAGCTCATTAAAGGCCTCAGGACTTGATGGACTAATTGGGTTTTTTTTATCAACAGTCATGGGAGGACATAAAGCTGGATTTGTTCTAGCTAGTGCAGAATTTTTTCGAAACAAGTATACCATCGACCCCCTCCTCAACAAAACGCACATATTCTTGATACCAAAAGTAAAAAAATCCAGAAAATATAGGCCAATTCAGACCTATCAGTTTGTACAATTTCAGCTACAAAATCATCTCAAAAGTCTAAAGATTTGGCTTCAAGAGATTATAGCGCCTTTGTACAAGGTAGGGAAATCCAGATAATATATTAATAGTTGAAGAGAGAATAACAAAAAGGAAGAAAAAGTTTCGATCTTAATCATGCAATGAATGGGATTTTTGAGGGATTGTATGCTGAAAATGGGTTTCGTGAGAGGTGGGTATCCCTGCAAAGTGTGAAGATAAATGGGGAACCAACTCAATACTTCACCCCTTCAAGAGGAATTAGACAAGGTGACCCTCTTTCTTCATACTTATTTATCTTAACAACAAATGTTTTGACATGGTTGATGAACAAAGCCATTGAAGATGGAAGTCTCAAGGGTATAACATTAAACAGGTTCTGCCCTACATTGTCTCATTTACTCTTTGCTGATGATGCCATATTTTTTTTGAATGGGACTATTGTAGAATGCCAAAACTTAGCAACTATTCTCAACCAGTACTGCTATGCAACGGGCCAAGCCATTAATTTAAACAAATCAGGTGTATTTTTCAGCAGCAATTGTCCTGTCTCTCTAAAAAGAAACTTAGCACAAGAGCTCAAAGTCCCAATAATAGACAAAACAGGGAAATATCTTGGCATTCCAACATAATGGGGTCACTCAAAGAAAGAAATGTTCGCTTGGATTCTAGCAAGAGTAAACTCAAAGCTAGAGGGATGGAAAGAAAAGCTATTGTCCAAAGTAGGTAAAGAAATTCTGATAAAGAGCGTTGTACAAGCCCTCCTTCATTATGTGATGTCAATCTTTAAATTGCCTATATCTATATGCAAAGCCATAGAAAAAAGAATTGCTTCATTTTTGTGGCAGAAAAGTGATTCAAAAAGAGGCTTGCATTGGAAGAAATGGGAAGTATTAAAAACCAGAAAAGATGAGGGAGGTTTGGGGTTCAAAGATTTGATTAACTTTAATAGAGCAATGCTCGGCAAGCAAGCTTGGTGATTATCCAAATATCCTTCAGCTTTATGGAGTAGAATATTGAAAGGCATATACTTTCCAAATGGAGACTTGTGGAAGGCCAGAAAAGGGCAGCGACCATCTTGGGGATGGCAAAGCATTTTAACAAGAAGAGAAGCCATAGAATCAAAGGTTAAATGGTTTGTGGGGGGTGGCAAATCCATCAACATACGAGAAGACAAATGGATGAAGTCTGGAGTGATTGGAGGCCCAGCCAACCAAAATGAACCAGTTATGGTGATGAGCTTATTAATGAAAACCCACGGGCATGGAAGGAAAGTTTGATTCTTAACCTTTTTGAAGAACAAGTAGCTAATGAGATACTTGCGATAACCATTAGCCCGAACCCAAAGAAGGATTGTCTAGTTTGGACAGGTAACAAATCAGGGACATATATGATGAAGAGCGGGTACAATATGGTCTATTCTAACATCATAAGAACAGAACCAAATAGGGCTTCATGTTCTTTCGAGCCTCCAAGAACCCTTTGGACTAGAATCTGGAGTCTAGCTATCCCCCCGAAATGAGAACTTTCCTATGGAGTCTATGTCAAAACACCATACCAATGAGGGAGAATTTGCATAAAAGAAAAATGCTACCCGACCCCTTCTATTCGTTTTGCTCCACACATATGGAAACAACATAACACTTATTTCTACTTTGCAAGTGGACGGAAAAAATATGGGCAGACCCATGCATCAATCTCATCAGCAACCAAAGCAACATAACGAGGTTTGATCAGTGGCTAATGGAGATCTTCGAAGGAAGAGATGGTTTACTTGAAAAAGAACTAGTTCTGCTGTGCTGTGGAACATTTGGAAGACCCGCAACAACCTTATTTTTCGAGCAAAGCCTCCAAAATTGATTGATCTAGTAGATCTTGCACAAGCACAACAAAAGAATTTTAGTAGATGGCAGAATCCAAAAGGGCCAAAACCCACAAATCAAAGCTTACCGAGTCGGTGGATGCCGCCGGATAGAGGCAAGATGAAGCTAAACGTAGATGTGTCATGGATTCCAAGGGCAAATTCCTCTGTTCAGTTGCTGGGATTTTGCGAGATTCGTCGGGGCTGGTTGTCGAGGGTTTCGCCATAGAAGCTCGGGTGTCTTCCTCTCAGCAAGCAGAAGCCCTCTCTTTGCCGCACGGGCTATCGTACTTGAGGAAAAAAGAAGCAAGGCACATGGGAACAGAGATAGGTCAAAGTGGATGCTGGGTGTGCGAAAGTGACAATTCAAGCTTGGTTGACATTGTAATGGGCCGGGCCGAATCACCATGGGACTTGAAGGAGATAATGGAAAAGTGTAAAGAAGAGTTAGCCCTTTTCAAATCAGCAAGGGTAGTATAGGGCTTGTTTGTTAATGTTCTTTGTTTCTGTTTATGAACAAAATTTCTGTTTCTTTTGTTCTAGGGAACAAAAAAGAACATAAACACATTTGTTTGCGTTTTTGTTCCAAATTTATTTTTGTTCCAGGAACACAATTGGAAAGAAACAAGAAACAAGAAAAACGTGTTTCTTGTTTCTAGAACAATTTTTAAGAACAAATTTTCTCTCTCCTCTCTTTTTCTTCTCTTTTTTTTCTTCTTTTCTTTTTCCTTTTTCTTTGGCCTGTCACCGGCCTCGGCCGTGGCCAGCGATCAGCTGTCAAGGGCCGGCGACGCCGTCGAGGGCTGGCGACCTCGCCGGAGCGTTGCCGACCCCCGGCGAGGCCACCAGCCCTCATCGGCCGGTTGCCGGCCATGGCCGAGGCGCCGGCCCTCGTCGGCCGGTCGCCGGCCATGGCCGAGGCTAGTGACCGGCCAAAAGAAGAAAAAAAGAAAATAAAAATAAAAATATTAAGAAAATTAAAAGAAAAAAAAAAAGAATACAAATTTACCAAACGTGTTTTGTTCATTTCTTTATTCCGGAACAAGTTTATCAAACGCGTTTTTATTCAATTCTTTTTTTTATGTTTGGAATTTTATCCATCATTGCCTTGTAAGGCTTCCTACAAATTAGGTGACTTTTTATTTTCATGAATTTGAATGCAATTTTATCCATCTACTTTCGTTTATTTTCATGAAAAAAAAACTTAAAAAAAAAAAAAAAAAATTGTAGTTCTCAAATAAAGCGCAAAGGCAATTTCCTACTCTTTGGCATTGCATCGGGTTTTTTTTTTTCAACTTTTTTGTGGCTATAGCGAAAAAAAATGCCGCTCATAGAGAAGCAAGAGCTACCAGAGTGCCAGAATGACAAACTCCTACCGACAATATAAAATATCCGTTTTCGAGAATTTTCCATCCCACGCCGATTGTACCAATTCTTACAGCTTTTAAGAATCGTACGATGCATGTATTAAAAAAAAAAAAAAAAAACTGTGTGTGCGAGACAAAGAGTGTTGAAGCATTCTTGGGAAGAGACAGATTCAGGAATTTTGCGCAACACTTTCAATTTCAAAAGGAAAAGAGCCAAGAGATAGAAATGCCACTCCCTTTCTCTTTCCATAATATTTCATTCCCCAGCGAATCGTCATAGCCAGACATAAGGTAAAAGTTTCTCATTACCATCAAGTTGGTTCTCATGCGTAGCATGAGCTTTGTAGCTAGTAAAATAGTAAAATTGAGGGATAAGTACACTAAAAATCATAAAATTTATTACGAAAGTGTGATTGAGTCTCAAAATTTTCAAAGAAATGTAATTAAGTTCTAAAGCATGAAACATAAGACTAAAATGACGTTTTTTTGGTCCAAGTCCTAATTTTTAACCAAAATTTTTAATTTAAATTATGTTTGAAAAAAGCTAATATTTCTTTTAAAAAAAAAACAAAAACGAAAATAAAGAAAAAAGCCACCATCAAACCCCAAAAGGCCAAGGCCGCAGGCCCTTGGCCTTTTTCCCTCCCTTTTTTTGTTCGTTTTTCTAAAAGAAGAATTAGCTTTTTTCAAATATAATTAATCAAGATTTTGTTTAAAAGATTAGGATTTGGACAAAGATAACGTTGTTTTAGTCTTATGTAAATAATGCCAATGTCATGCAGGGAAGAAAAAAATCCATGTAGAAGAGAGAAAATGATAAAAGAGTCACGTCAACATTTATCCATTTATCTGATTGGATAGAGTTAAAGGAAGAATTCTACTACACTAATATTATAAGTTTTAAATTTTGATTGTACTTTTTGAAAACTTTAATACTCAATCACACTTTCATGACAAATTTTATGATTTATAGTACACTTAAGCTCTGTTCGTTTAACGGAAAATAACTTTTAGCAAAATATTTTCCGGATTTTCAATGTTCATTTCATGGAAAATGAATTAGTCAAGAAAAATATTTTCCACCATTGAAAAAAAACAACCTTTAAAAGTGGAGAAAATGTTTTCCACTTTTCAAAAGTGGAAAACATTTTCCATAACTTCTTCCACCTTACTTCTTTTCACCAACACATTTTCATTTTATTTTTTTATTTTTATTTTATTTTTGGTGACTCGGGAACCACCGTATAGCCTACAACCGGTGGCGTAAACCTTAGGCGAACTGAGCCACCACCACAGATCCAGCTGCGAGTGAGTCGAGCGAATGCGACGTCTCTGGAATTTGAACTCATCCCCTTTGTGAGGGGGAGAGAGCCTGAAGCCAGCTGCACCACCGCGGATAGTGGTGTACATTTTCGTTTTATTTTTATGCTTTCTTTTTTTTTTTTTTTCCTTTTATTTTTTTTCTTTCTTTCCTTTTCATCTTCTTCCTTGGCCTTGGCGGTGGTTGGCCAAGACGGCGGCCGGCGACCAGTGCGAGCCAACTCAAGCTCCGCCCAAGGTCGACAAGGCTCCGCCTAGCTCGATCCGGGAAGCCGAGCTGCCCGAGCATCGTCGGCTTGGGGCGGAGCTCGCACCTCGCCGGATCCGGCGAGCTAGGCAAGCCCGAGCTCGCTAGAGGTTCGTCGGGCTCTAGCGAGCCGTGAGCTCACCGGATTTGGCGGTGGAGCTCGGGCTCCCAATCTAGGTGAGCCCGAGCTCGCCACGCAGATCCGGTGAGCTCGCGGCTAACTAGAGCCCGGTGAACCTTTGGCGAGCTCGAGCAAGATCGGCCGAGCCTCGAGCTCTTCGGATCCGGTGACCACGTCTTGGTTGGCCACCGGGCAAGCGGCTATCATCAAGCCTGTGGTAGCGGAGGAAGGAGGAGGAAGAAGGAGGAGGAAGGAAAAGAAGAAGGAAAAAAAAAAAAAAAAAGATAATGATAAATAATAAAAATTTTGATTTTTTAAAAATACAAATAATTAAAAAATTCATTTTTAAAAAAAAAAATATAAAAAATATAAAATTTAATTTTTTGGTCAATTAAAATTTAATTTTTTGATAATTTTTTCCAAACAATTAAATTAGCTAACGAATGGTGGAAAATATTTTCCACTCAAAGTTCGGGTTTCAGTCGGACACTAGAAAATATAATCATTTTCCAAGAAAATAACTTTCAGGAAAATATTTTTCGAAAACATGATATTTTTCGGGAAACGAACGGATCCTTATTTTAATAATTAATTTGTCATCCGTGGAGGTGACAAATCTCTAACGGGTCACTCGCACTTTTACTGTCCCCAGCAATTATTGACATTGCCCCTACCCATTTTGTGACTCGTATTTGATGAAGTGGGTAGAACTTGAGTTGCTTAAAGTTTTAATTAGGGTTTTGAATGGATTTATCAAAATAGAGCCCAACTAATAAATGGATTCTAATGATTCAGTCAGGACCCATCTGTAACCCACTAATTAGTCAAGACCCAGAAACTCTATGGCGGCGAGCGAGAGTTCACTGCTGCTTCTCATTCTCGATTCCTTGGCCGTGCATCCCTCCCTTCGCTGTCATTCATTATCTTCTTCCATTGCATCTCCTATAGAGCACGAAGTTTGTTTGACCCATAAATCATTCACTAGAAGAAATTCTCTCTTTAAAACCAAGTTACCAAGTTGCTTAATTTCTTTGTTGTAAAAACGATCCGATTTCTCATCTCTCGAGCTCGGCCGTTGACTCAAGGATCACAATCCACGGAAACTGCTGAGAAAGCTGACGAAGCCATCTTCACCGTAGGCTTTGATTACCGTATATTTGGGAAATTGGGGCGAGTCGGGGATGCATGTTGCTGAGGCCAATTTGCTCAAACACATATTGCGCATGTCGTAAAGACATCTCCTGATTCTTGGGGTATCGAGCTCTAGTGATTGACTCAATGCGAAAAAGTTGATTTTTGCTGCTTGGTCTTCTATCATTCATGAGTCATGGGCTTTTTTTTCTTTTTTTCCTGTTGGAAATTTGCACGCTGTCGCCCACATGCTCTGATGCAATTCCCATGTGAATTTTCGGTTCTGATTTTCCTATTAGTTGCTCGGGAATCTTCAACAACGGTGACGCATAATTGGTTCGGCCAATTGAATCACAGTTAGAACGTAAAGGGTTTATTTGGATTAGCTTATACTTGACGTGAGGAAGAGAAAAGCTTAAGCTGATCGACTATTCATTCTTCATGACTTAGAGAAAATTATACTGATCAGCTGCTGGATGGGGGAGTTTAATGCACCATTCATACGATACGTTGCATTGGAGCAAGACATAAGGGTGTAAACTGCAACGTGTCAAAATGAGGATAAGCTTTATGTATTCATATGTGACTAATTGAGATGTCAATAGGGGTTAGAAACCATTTTTCAACTCACTTTTTATCTACCAAATTGCACATGGGTCACTTAAAATTTTATAAATAAGCAGAGATGAGAATAAAACCTAAACCCATTTCATGATTCATGCATGGCGTGAGCCGAATTTTCACCACCATTTTCATGCTCCCATTCATAATCCACCATCGAGCACTCTCACTAACTCGATGAACAGGTCATGGAGCCATCTATTCTTCAAAGCCAATAAGAAAAAACATTGCTAAAAAAAAAAAAAAATGATCCTAGGCAGGTTGGGTCAGGTTGGGTATAGTTGCCAAATTTCTATTTCATGTAATAAATCAATTTTGGTCGAACTATTTTGGACCCTGACATGACCCACTTGTCCAGATTTAGTTTTGAGTGGGCATGGAGCCTCAAAAGAGAAAAAGAAAGAAAAGAAAAGGGTGGTGCGAAGATGGTGTTGAGAAAACTTATGCTTGATTTCAAAGTGGACAAAAATTTCTTTTTCTAATGCTTATTTTAGAACGTGTTTTGGTCAGTTGTTTCTAAGGAACAATTGAAGATTTCTGTCAAAGTCTATTATATCCCAAAAGTGTATCCCACTTTGACGAGTCTAGATTGAGATCGTGTCTTGTCTAGAACGAGGAAGAGTTCAGAACTAGATTTATCAAAGTTACAACTTGGTCCCAGAATGAATCTATCTTAGAATCTAATCAACAACAGCTAGTTTCTTGGTTAAGGATTTCTCTTTCTTTATATATTTTATTGATTGAGCCAATCACAACTTGACTAAATCAATCTTGAAGATAAGTTCCATATGAAAGCATCACTTATGGAAACTAAGATTCTGTTTATACCACCAAAATCAAGTGAAAATTTCATCTTTTCCTCCTATGATTGACTGACAGCTAGTGCATATTGGAGGAGTATTTAAGGAGGTCATTCGGTTAAGAAGATAAGGAATGTTAATCTAAAATTTCAAAGGCTAAACTATTTTCAATTACTTATTTTCATCTATGAGCATTTCAAATTGTGATCAAGTGAGAAAATACAAAAACAAAGTGTCTTAATGAGCTATTGTGATTTACCACTGAGTGCTTGCACTCATAAATTGTAATCTTCTATTGATTTATGATGAAATCCAGCCAATAGACTATTAGCGTGAGAGAGTAAATATAGGCTCAATGTAAGACGAACCACTATAAATTTCGTGTGTAATCTTTATTCCTTTAACTTTCTTTACTTAACTCTATTGCACAATTACAGGTTATTACAAAAGTCTGGTATTTCACTGATTTTGATCATCATCCAAACTTTGCTATCAATTTATTTTATTCCGCGGTTATTTATCAAGATTTCTTTTAATCACTTATTCACCCTCTCTAGGTATTAGTATAGCTTTATTAGATGGATGTAATAATCATTGCTCATGAATTGCTCCCCCCCCAACATTCTATTGCACACTTACAAGTTATTACAAAAGTCTGGTATTTCATTGATTCTAATCGTCATCCAGACTTTGCTATCAACTTATTTTAGTCCGTGGTTATTTATCAAGATTTCTTTTAAACACTTATTTACCCTCTTTAGGTATTAGTATAGCTTTGTTAGATGGATGTAATAATCATTGCTCATGAATTGCTCCCCCCCCACATTCTAGATGCTTAAGATATTAACCTTAGAGTTTTATGCCATATGTTTTTGGAAAAATTCTAAATAAGGATTTAAAGTGAGACTAATTTCTCAAATAAGTACCTAAGTGAACATTTTTTCAAATTAGGACGTAAAGTGATTAAACCAATCTTAAATAAGGACCTAAACTCACTAGCTAGCCAAATGTTCATTGGCTGAGGAGCGTGTAACATTTTCGGCTATTGGAATATGGGCAATTTTGTCCAAAATTTTTGGTAAAAACTAACAAGCCCTAAAACACGAAAAAAAATAATAAATAAAAATAAAAACTAATTCGTTTTATGCTTTCTTCTTCCTTCTTACTTGGAGTACCCATCCTCTACAACATTGGAGCACCCCAATTCTATGTTCGTGGAGCATGATTGGGGCACCTAAATTCTTTATCGATCTTCTTCCCTCTTGTTGGAGCACCCAAATTGCATTTGGGAGAGACAAGGAAGGAGCGAGCAGGTGAACAATGGGTTTGCCTCTTGTCAACTCTCTACTTCTTCCCGTCTTCTCTCTCCTTGTTGCTTTTCACTCACCCCAGTCCGATCCCTGACATCCCGAGTTTCAAAGGAATGTGCTCTCTCCCTCGATTGGGTCCGTGGAAGTTGACTCAAATTGTGTTGGAGAAAATTCATTTACTATTTTAAAGTTGACAAAACCTTTCCAAAGTCTAGTCTGAAGACTTCGAGACTTTGTGTCAAAGTCTGAAAACTCCCAGACTTTGTGTCAAAGTCTGCCCACACTAGTAAATTCCAGACTGAACGCTACTGAAGAATAAAGACTTATCCAGATGCAAGATTATCTTTATTTATTCAAGGATTCGATTCGTATGGCGTATGGATGATTTTCTGGTTGGATATAACACCTTTATGATTGATTATCTTTATTAGAATCAATTTCGATATTCAAATCTTTTGGAAAGCAAGTAAACTTGGAAGGTTCTACTTATGGAAACTAAGATCCTGATTGTATGGGTGAACATGATTGACGGGTTTTCATCACAAATCATCAAACGACTTGAGATCCCCTTGATTGATTCTATCCAACGGGTAAATTGGAAGAATACCTTTGGAAAGTGCCAATAGTCGAGAGGCATGAATAAGTATTTAAGGCAAACTCTTTAATTGTTCGAGACAGCGCATGAAAGAAAAATTTCAAAGTCTGAAACTTCATAGTTTTTTGTTATTTCATTCACTAAGCTCAAAGTTGTATACAAAAGAGAGAAACTCATAGTGATACTTTGTGAGAAACCAATAGAGACTCTTCACTGTGAAGTCGAGATCACAAGACCGTAAAATCTCTTTTGTTTCATAGTGAAATCCAGCCAATAGGCTGTCAACGTGGGAGTGGACATAGGCTTGATCTAAGCCGAACCACTATAAATCTTGTGTTCTTATTCTCTTCGCTGAACTTCTTTATTTCTGTTCATAGTTTAATCTAACTACTATAATTTGAATTTGTTCATAGTTTGTCATTTTCTAAAAGCAAACTATTTCTACTATTTGTTGTGAAAAATTGTTTTCACACCTATTTTCCCCTCTAGGTGTACTAGCCCTTTCAATTAGTATTAGAGCTTGTGTGCTCATTTTATTGAGTGTTTTTACTTTTGAGCTAAAAATCTATGGCTAGTATTTTGGCTCCAGATTTCGTTGAAAGCCAAAACAACACTAGACCTCCTTACTTTGATGGGAAGGAGTACAATGTGTGGAAAAATAGGATCAATGCGTTCCTGAGATCAAAAGATCCCCTGAAATGGGATGTGGTAGAAAAATGGATCAATCCCAAAGCTACAAAGAAAGGAAAGGAAGTTATAGATGCTGGCAAAATGACACAAGAAAAAATAACCAAGAGACAAGCTCTTGATGCTAAAACTATCTATTCATTATACTGTGCCTTATCTCCTACTGAGTATAACCGAATTTCTTCTTGTGAAACAGTGAAAGAAGTTTGGGATAGACTGTACGTTACCTATGAAGAAACTGATCAAGTAAAAGAAATGAAAATCAACATTCTACTTGAACAATATGAAGCCTTCAAGATGAAGCCTAGAGAATCCATCACTTATATGTTTAGTCACTTCACAGAAATTGTAAACGATCTGGCATATCAAGGACAACCAATCTCAGGACCAATGAAGGTCAATAAATTGCTGCGTGGACTCTCCAAAGACTGGAATCACGTGAAGACATCCATTAAAGAAACCCAGAGGATCATGCCTCTTTTAGTAGATGAACTTGTTGGCACACTTCAATCATATGTAGTAGAGTAGATCAATGAGGAAGAAGATCCTAAAGGTAAAAAGTCAATTGCTTTAAAATCTAACAATGATTCTGATGATATAGATTTAGAATATGACATGGATAATGAGGAGCTAGCATTTATAATTAAGAAGTTCAGAAAGTTGAACAGGAAGGGAAGAAGATTCAACTGGAAGAAGCAGAGCACTCAAAAATTTCAAAACAAACAAAGATGTGATATGCTTTGAATGCAAGAAAATGGGACACATCAAATCTAACTGCCCTCTATTGAAGAAAAAGAAAGGAAGAATATAGAAATACAAAAAGGCTCTCAAAGTAAAAACTTGGAGCGATACCGAGTGTGAGGAAAGTGATGAAGAATATGCCAACATATGTCTAATGGCCAATTCAAAATCAAACTCAAACTCAGACAAAGAAGTTGAGGTTAGTAATTTAAAAATTTCTATTAAAATCTTAAAATATATAGATGAACTCTGTCTTAGTCTCAAGACTTCTCTTAAAAGGATTTCGAACTAAAAAGGGAGAATTCCAACCTAAGGCAACATGAAACTTCTTGGAGAGAAAAGTTTGAAAGTCTGGATAAAAGTTTTGTTAACTTGAAAGTAAATTCTGATTCTCTTTCGAAGGAAAATGCATTTTTGAAAGAAAATATTTCAAATATAACAAAAAGATTTTCAAAATGATCTGAAAAGTTAGAAAAAATTCTTTCTATACAAAGACCTCATTTTAATAAATCTAGTTTGGGTATGACTCTAGAAACTATTCCTTTAATTGATTTTCCTAAAGTTAAAGAAAGAATCAAATAAAGACCAACAAAGGCATTTTACAAAAATCATTTTCAAAAGGTTTTTGTAAAACCTGTTGGCCGAATTGCTCTCAAATGTTCAAAGTGTAACAGCTTAGAATATTTTGAAAAGGAATGTCCCAAGGTCTGGAGACCTGTTATGAAGGATTGGGAAAAGACTGTTTTCAACACTACTCTCCTAAACCCAAGAAAATATGGGTACCAAAGAAAGTTTGAGTTCTTCTTTGGATAATGGCTGCTCGAGCCACATGTTAGGAGATTCGAGTTGCTTTATAAAACTTGCTCAAATAAATGGTGGAAAAGTTTCCTTTGGTGGAACAGTAAAGGAAGAATTGTTGGATGTGGAATCGTGAATATAGGAAGCCTGACTATCAACAATGTCTCCTTGGTTGGAAGGTTTGAACTACAATCTACTCGGCATAAGTCAACTTTACAATACTAGATTCAAAATGAATTTCCAAGAAGGTATCTATTTATGAACGAGTAAAGATCTATCTCAATCTTTCACTAGATGAAGGCACAAGAATATTTACCTTATGGATATAAAACCAGAAAGCTCTCAGTATCTTATATCCATTTAAGATGAAGCAAATCTTTGGCATCGAAAGTTTGGCCATGTCAACATAAAGCAGATTGCCAAGATTTCGTTCAAGAAGCTTGTTCGTAATCTTCCTAACCTGACTTATCAAAAGTCTGAATTATGCACTCCTTGTGTTATGGGAAAACAGGTTAGAAGTTCCTTTAAACCTGTAAATCAAGTTTCTACCAATCGAGCTTTGCAACTTCTGCATATGGACCTCTTTGGACAAACCAGAACTCAAAGTACTAGTGGAAAGTGATAGGGCTAGTAAGAACACCTAGAGGGGGGTGAATAGGTGTTTAAAGAAACTTTTGCAAGATTTAATAAATTAATTCACCTTTTTAGGATAATAGACTGAAGATGTAAAAGATTGTAAACAAGTTATATAAAGTTACGAATTAAAGTAAGGAGTTTAGGAAAAGAGAATTGAAACACAAAGTTTATAGTGGTTTGGTTTAGACCAAGCTTACGTCTACTCTCCCACATTGATAGCCCACTAGCTGGATTTCATTAAGAACCAAAAGAGATTTTACAGTCTCACGTCCTTGATTCCACAGTGTAAAATGTTTGCTACACTTTCTCAAGGTCTCATGAGTATTTAATCTCTCTTTTGAGTACAACTTAAGCTCAGCAAATGAAATAGCAAATAACTAGGAGTTTCAAACTTTGGAATTTTTCTTTCACGCACACACTCGAATAACTTGAGCGTCTTCCTTATATACTCCTCCATGCTTTTATAACCGTTGGCACCTTCCAAAGGAATTCTTCCAATCTATCCGTTGGACAGAATCAATTAGGAAAATCTCGAGTTATTTAAGGAATGTGATGATAGCCCATCAATCCTGCTCGCCCATATAATCAAAATCTACGTTTCCATAAGTAGAACATTCCAAGTATACTTCGTCAATCAATAGATCTAATTACTCGAATTGATTTCAATACGAATAATTGACTACAAGGTGCTATCTCCAACCGTAGGATCTTCTTCAACTGTACGAACCAAATCCTTAAAGATATACTCACATATAGATAAGTCTTCTTCATCGGATAAACCTTTTTTTCGTCGGTCTAGAAACTATCAGTGAGGGTAGACTTTAAATCTTGAGTTTAGAGGTTTTAAGACTTTGACAATAGAGTCTGCAAGTCTTCAGACTAAACTGATGGAAACGTTTTGTCAACTTCAAAACAAATAAGGAAGTTTTCTCCAACAATCTCCCAATTTTTTATGGTGACAAAACTTTCTCGCAGATTTGAACACTTTTGTCCTGCAAAATAACACTTAAGCAAAACAATACATTTCATAAAAGATAAATAGATTAGGATATGGATAGCAACGATTCTGCAACCATAGAAAACATGTTTGTCCTTGCAAAACAACTATCATTTCCATAATCATCAAGGTCCAAGTTACTATAGACATCAAAATATCAAATCAAACAGTCCAAACATGTCCAAATCACAACCAAACAAAATATGAGTTAAAAGTCAAATAAGTCAAAAATCAAATCTACATCAAACTTCTCCCCATTTTTGTCAACAGCAAAAGGTGGAGAACATAAAGAGAAATGGATAAAATTAAGATTGCTTGGGGATGCGAATGAGCTAGAAATCCCCCATAGACTTGACAGTCTCCTCCAGATTCCTTAGATTCTAATTCAGTTGCGCTATATCCTCACCCTTTGCGTTTGCTTGAACTTGAAGATTAAGGGCTTGGACTTGGTCATGCAAAGAAACTGAAGTGGCTTGATGAGCATTTTGCAAGGTCTGAAATTCACATCCCAACCCATAAACCTGACCTTTGATCTCCATAAGAAGTTCATGCAGTCTTTTAAAGTCTGCTAAATTGTCAGTTTGAATGCTTGCTTCAGCATGATCAATTTGTAGAGTGTTGGTGGATGATGGAATTTCAGCACGAACATCCAGACTTGGAGATGAAGCCTCATTACCATCTTCAGGAAATTGAGAGCCATACACATCCTCTGGATCAGTAGGAGAACGACTAACATCATCACTGGTAAAAGCAAGTGAAGGAGTACCTCTTTTATTAGCAGCTCCCCCTGTTTCAGTGCCTTCAAGTGGAGAAAAATACTCCTCTTACTCTTCCTCTTCAATAGCATGATGATCTTGTCATTCTTCCTCTGCATGAGAATCATCATGACCCTCTTCTTCTGCTTGTTCTCTTCTTCCCTCTTCTTCTTCTATTCTTCCTTCTTGTTGTCATTTCCTCATTGCTTCTCTCTCTTCATTCCTCTTCTTTGTTCCCTCTCTATCTCGATTCTCTTCGACCCTCTGTCTCTAGAACAACACTATGTAAATTCTTCAAGGCAAAAACGGAGATTGGAATGTCATCTTCATCTTCTTCTTCCTACAAGATGAGTTCTCTTCTCCTCTTAGATGGTGCTGTTATGGGCTCTTTGCCTTTTCTTTTTTGCAGCTGCAAAGTCTTATCATGCCTTGACAGGGGTCTTCACCTTAAATCTCTCTAAAGCCTTGTTTAGCTCCTTTAGGCGCATCTTTGAAACCATCTTCAGTCCCACCACCATCGGATCAATGGTTCAACACACAAAATTTTGGGAGGCTGAATGTTAAGATGTCTGAACAAGCGAGTAACAAGAGCAAAATAAGGAAGTTGTCCCTTGTCCTTTACCATTGTTCTATATATGTGAAACATGATGGTGTGAGGCAGAGAGAACTTGAAACCAATGTTGATGGCATACATTAGCTTCACTTCAAAGTTTAAGACATCAATCTTTGATGTGGATTTGGGTCTAAGACAGTTAATGACAATCTTGTGGAGCAAGATATTAGAGACACTCATCCTTAAGTATGAAATCCAGCCTTTTGCAATCCTATCTTGAACAAGCTCCATGTTGGCGTGAGCAATAGACACACTAATTGATTGGAAATGCCCTCTCTCCACTCTAATTACATTAGCCGAGTGTCCATATCTACCACATAATCCTAGTCTCTAACACTAAAGGAAAATCAATTTGCATCTAAAGAGGATAGATTGGAATAGAAATAAGCTGTAAGTTCCGGATGAGCAACAATTGTCTTAGAACAAAACCGTTCAAGTTGTAGTAATGTAAACTTCTCCCGTAATTTCACGTTTAATGAGTCGAGAAAATCAAAATCAACACTCCTTGGGTTCATCACTCCTCACTTCAGCAATTTAGAATAAACTCGCTTGTGTTCCTTAGAATGAAACAGATCCATTCTTCCTCCTCAAATATTCGCAGCAACACCCATCCTAGACTTAAAATGAGTGAACATCCTTTCATCGTCATATTTTCCCTCAGGTTGATTAAATCCTCCAAATTGTGGATCACTTGGAAAATTTGCAAAAGCCCTTTTGCCGAACCAGCAGGAGCTATACCCAAACTCTCCATCATTCTTAAAGAGTAAGATTCATTTTGGTACCCATTTTCTCTAAAAAATTCATCAATAAAAGCCATTGCATAACCACCTTCCTTCAAAGCGGTTCAGAGTTTGAAAGAAATTGCGAGTTTAAGAGTCCTTACAGGTTCTACATCCTCAATAATTTCTTCCTCTGCTTGTTGTTGCGGAGGCGCTTGTGTTCTAGCCTGAGAAAAATGGCGCGGTTGAGAATGTTGTTGCTGTTAACTTTGTTGCTGCCTTAGAGAGTCTTCTCCCTCGGTCAGATCAAAGTGCGTAGGAACTCTCACGCATATGCTGTGATCCCTTGCTTGCGATCCTAGAGGACTTTTTTTGAGAAGACATTGTCACAATCTTTGAGAGATTTCTCAAACTCGATTCACGAGAAAGATGAAAACTTTATGGATTAAACTAGAGAGTAAAAAGTGAAGTTTTGTACTCTAGGGTTTGTGAGTGAAAATGAAGAAGAAAAACAGTATATAAAGCAGTCGAAACGAGATATATGAATCGTCATAAAAGGAAAAATAAAAATGCTTTTTCGAAAATAAACAAATGCCTTTTTGAAAATAGATAACTATCTTTTCAAAAATGATAACTGTCTTTTTGAAAGAGAATAAATGCCACAACTTCAAAAACTTGGAAAGATAACATCAATCAATTAGCGATTAATAAGTAGCCGTACCTTTTCAAGTATTTAACGAAAAATCAAATTACTAGTACCGAAATAACTTGCAATCATAACTCTTGGTCTTCTGAGTCTAAACACCTTCAAACTTTTATCTCTAAGACTCGAGTCCCGAGTGACTTTGTAAATATGACCTGGTTTTTTAGCACCCCGAACCCTTGAATAAAAGATACCCTTTTTCCTTTGATGTTCGTTATTCACGGGCATTTTTTTTTTTTTTTTTTTTTAAAGAAAAGCGGTCCCAGCGCGAATAGCGGAAGCAAAATATCACCATCTCTCCCCCTACCAACCATGATAGACTCAAATAAACTTTTCTCCAATGGCTTTGTAAATATGTAAAACCCCGAGGCTTCCCAGGATTCAGCCATTCCAGGCCACACGGCATCCGGCCCCCACATTTCGGGCATCTCGCATCCCAACCGGCATCACGAGGCATTCCCCTCGGGCAAAGACCTCCGACGGGGCTTCCGGCATTTACACTCCCTGGCTGGGCATCCCGCACCCCAATCCTGGCATCGTGAGGCATTCCCCTCGGGCAAAGACCTCCGACAGGGCTTCCGGCACCCCCACATTCCGGGCATCCTGAATCTCCCAAGGCCATCCGGCAATGCATCTCTATACATTCCGGGCATCATCTTCCACCACAACCACCTCCTCATTTACCATTATTCCATGTTTACCAATTTCAGTCTTAATTTAGCATGGCATATGACGTGACATCAAACAAGTCATACTTGGCATGGAATTCATACATGTATGTCAATTCAATGTCATGCATACATCAAGACCTCATCATACATGCTACATGGTATAATTATTTATGAAATAAATTTAATGGAATTTATGGCCAATAAAATAATCCATTTTTCATGCCCTTTTTCATTTATTTAAATTCCAGCTTTTGTCATTTTCAAAAATGTTAAATTTAATATCTATAAATTCCCAAAATTATAAAAAAGTTAAGGCAAGTGATAAACAAGACAATAGGATAATAATTACATGCAGAATACATGGCCAAATAGAATTTCACAGAATTTCACAATTTCCCCAAAATGGCATGTCATTTTCGGGTGAAATCAGAATGCAAAGTTTTTGAAGAAATTCGATTAAAATATCCATACGACCTCCAAAATTTACGAAATTTTACCGAGTTATAGCCAAGACATTTTTGTACATCTTTCATGAAGACTTCCAAGCCAGATTATTTTTAGATTATTTTCTACAGTTTCACGAAACTTCTGGATCCAACACCGAATCGTCCAGAACATGCTTCTCCGAAATACTGAGTTTTCACCTACCTATTCTCTTTTGTTTCCTCTGAAATTTGGATATGTTATACATCAAGATGTCCTATACAAGTTTCATGCAGGAATCTAAGTCAAATAACCAGAGTATAGTCGTCATTTAAGTCCATGAAGTCTCGGGTGTCCTGTAATACATTTCCAGAATCACCGTCTTCAAGATCTAGTCGATTTACTAGGCTATACTTGTTCATTTCACTTCAAATTTGAGTATGTTGTATTTTAAGATGTCCCCTACAACTTTCATGAAGAGATCGAAGAAATATTCTTAGCACAAATCAACATGCAACCACAAATCCAACAAGAGGTCAGTGCAATCGTTCCAGATCTGAGGTCTCCGTAAGATGAGAGTTTAACCCCTTAAATCTCCATCATTTTCCACCAAAGTTTATTATGTTGTAGTTTAAGATGTTAGCTACAACTTTCATGAAGAAATCGAATCCAAAATCGGACTCCAAACATGCATGTAAGCTCACACAACATTCTGACTCAAACTGTTCAAGCGAAAACAGCCACACCACTCAAAAACAAGCCATCCATACTTCGGCACTCTCCCTCTCTCGCACAAACTCTCTCTCTCTCTCTCTCTCTCTCTCTCTCTCTCTTTGGGCGAATGAAGTTGATTCTTTCAATCAATGAATTGGATCATAACTCTCTCCATTTTGAACATGATCTCTAATAAAGTGGTGTCGAATCTTTATGTGATTTGCTCTTGAATGAAGAATTGGATTCTTTGATCATAACTTCTCCATTTTGAGATTAATTGCGAATCTCTATGGTGTTGTTACATTTGATCTTGGTGCATGAGTCTTCGATTCCAAAGTCTCTCAGTTGTTATTTTATCCATAAGATTTGATAACAGCAACTTCCAAGGGCCACATACTCTACTTCTGTTGTTGAAAGAGCTACAATACTTTGCTTCCTTGAGAACCAAGATACTGTCCTGTTACCTAGCAGTTGGACAAGTACCGGAAGTGCTATTTCTATCAACTCTGCAACTTGCTAGATCTGCGTCTGAATATCCAAGGAGAGTAAAGTCTCATTCTTTAGAATATCACATACCTAACTTTGAGGTAGTTGCAACATATTTGATGATGCATTTTGCAGCACTTAGATGAGATTCTTTGGAATTAGATTGAAATCTAGCACAAATGCAAATACTAAACAAAATGTCAGGTCTAGAAGCAGTAAGATAAAGAAGTGAACCAATAATACTCCTGTAGAGCTTCTTGTCAACTTTCTTTCCTCCTTTATCTTTGTCCAGCTTCGAAGAACTAGACATTAGTATCTCAGTTTTTTTTGCAATTCTCCAATTCGAACTTTTTAATGAGTTCTTTTGCATATCTTTCTTGGTGAATGAAAATTCCTTCCTTCAATTGTTTCACTTGTAATCCGAGAAAGAATGATAGTTCACCCATCATGCTCATCTCAAATTTATCCTACATAGATTTAGAAAACTTCTTGCATAGGTTTTCGTTAGGTGATCCAAATATGATATCATCAACTATATTTAAACAAGTAAAAAGTTTTTACCTTCCTTTTTAATAAACAAAGTAGTATCCACTTTTCTTTTGATAAAACCATTTTGAATTAAAAACTTACTTAACCTGTCATACCATGCTCGAGGTGTTCGATTTAATCCATATAGAGCCTTTTTCGGTCTGAATACTGAGTCTGGTTTTCTTGGATCTTCAAATTCGATAGGTTGTTACACCTATACTTTTTCTTGGATAAATCCATTTAGGAATGTACTTTTGACGTTCATTTGAAATAACCTGAAATTTTTATAACTGGCAAAAGCAAGTAATAATCTAATTGCTTTTAACCTTGCTACTAGTGCATAGGTGTCATGATAGTCTATCCTTTTTTCTTGCGTATATCCTTTGGCCACGAATCTTGCTTTGTTCGTGACCACTTTTCCTTTTTCATCTATCTTGTTCCTGAAAACCCATTTAGCTCCAATAATAGATTTACCTTTTGGTTTAGGAGTTAATTCTCAAACATCATTAATGCTGAACTATCTAAGTTTTTCTTGCATAGCTTCAATCCAGCTTTCATCAGTTAAAGCTTCTTTTATGCTTTTGAGTTCTATTTCAAAAATAAGTGCCACGGCGCTAGACTCTTCTTACTTTTTGGATCTAGTACAAATCTCATTCATCAATGTCACCAATGATGAGTTCTTTTGGGATGACTTGACTTGTGCTTCCATTTTTTGGTCGGTCTGACAGATTGCTAATCTTCTACTTTAGTTGATTTTTCAACATCCATTCATTGTTGTTCTTCTGAAGTCTGAACTGCTTCAGGGAAAGGTAGACTTTGTAAGGTCTAGAGCAGGTTCTTATTCTTCAGATTGAGTCTGAATTAATGGATTTTGCAAAGATTCTTAAAATTTGACATTCATAGATTTTTCCATAAACTAAGTCTTCTTGTTGAATACTCTGTAGACTTTGCTTGAGGTTGAGTAGCCAAGGAAAATTCCTTCGTCTGATTTTTCTTCAAACTTACCAATTCAATCATTTGTATTTTTCAAGACAAAATATTTGCAACCAAATATACAAAAATAAGAAACAATTGGCTTCTTTCCTTTCATAGGGAGTTTTCTCCAAAATAGGCCTTAAGAAAATTCTGTTAATAATGTAACATGATGTAGCTTCAACCCAAAAACGAGAAGAAATATTACTTTCAATTAAAAGAGTTCTTGCCATTTCCTGCAGAGATCTATTCTTTCTTTCCACAACTCCATTATATTCTAGAGCGTATGGAAAGGAGAAAACATGTTGAAAACCATATTCATCACAGAATTTTGCAAAGTCTTGATTTTCAAATTTACCTCCATGGTCTGTCCGTATGCTCGAGCTAGCATATCATTTCTCATTCTAAACTTTCTTAGCAAACTCGAAAAGTGAGAAGAGGTGTCGACTTACTTGCCAAAAGTAAACCCAAGTAAATTGAGAATAATCATTCACAATTACTAGGCAATATCTCTATCCACTAATGTTTTGAGTTCTAGTTGGTCCAAAGAGATCCATATGCAGAAGTTGCAAAACATGATTAATAGAAACTTGATTTATTGGTTTAAAAGAACTCCTAACCTGTTTTTCCAACACACATGGCGTCCGTAAGTCAGATTTTTGATACTTCAGGTTGGGCAGTCCACGAACAAGTTTCTTGAAAGAGATCTTGGCAATTTGTTTCATCTTGACCTGGCCAAGTTTTTTATGCCAAAGATTTGCTTCATTTTAAATTGATATGAGACATTGAGTCCTTGCTGGTTTTATATCCAAAGATAAATGTTCCCATGTCTTTGTCCAGTAAAAGATTGAGAAAGGTCTTTGCTGATTCCCGAACAAACTCCTTCTTGGAAATTGATTTTGAATCCAGTGTCGCATAGTTGGCTAATGCTTAGTAGATTATAATTTAGTCCTTCCACCAAGGAGACATTATTGATTGTAAGACTTCAAATCTTTACAATTCCACATCCAATAATTCTTTATTTGCTATTTCCACCAAAAGAAACTTTTCCACCATTTGTTTGAACAAGTTTTATAAAACAACTTGAATCTCCAGTCATATATCTCAAACAGCCACTATCCAAATACCATTTAACATTTTTCTTGATAGTGACTTGCAATTAAAAAAGAGACTCAAGCTTTCTTTGGTACCCACATTTTCTTGAGTCCATTGGAGATAGTGCAATATGCAGTCTTTGCCCATTCCTTCTTAACAGGTCTCTAAACCATAGGACATTCTTTCTCAAAGTGTTCTGAGCTGTTGCACTTTGAACATTTGAGAGCACTTCGGCCAATAGGTTTTACAAAGATCTTTTGAAAATGATTTCTATAAAAAGTTTTTGTAGGTCTTTGTTTGATTCTTTCCTTTACTTTTGAAAAATCAATTAGAGTAATGGTTTGAAGTTATTCCTAAACCTAATTTGTTAAAATAAGGTCTTTGTACTTGAAAGAATCTTTTCTAACTTTTCAAATCCTATTGAAAACCTTTTTGAGATATTAGAAATGTCTTCTTTCAAAATTTTATTTTCTTTTGAAAGAAAGTCCGCATTTTATTTTAAAACAACAAAACTTTTGTCTAAATTTTCAAACTTTTCTTTCCAAGAATTTTCCTATTGCTTAAGTGTAGAATTCTCCCATTTTAGCTCAAAAATCCTTTTAAGAGATGTTTTGAGACTAAGACAGAGTTCATCAATGTATTTTAAGACTTTAGCAGGAATATTTAAATTGCTTACCTCGATTTCGTTGTTTGAGTCTGAGTCTGAATCTTCCTCAGAGTCTGAGCTTGATTCTAATTTTGCCATTAGATATATATTGGCATAATCTTCATCACTTTCTTCACATTCAGTATTACTTCATGTCTCTGCTTTGAGAGCCTTTCTATATTTCTCAGCTTTTCCCTTCTTTTTCTTCAACAGAGGACAATTGGATCTGATGTGTCTTTTTTTCTTGCATTCAAAACAGATCACATCTTTATTGGCTTTATCATCCTTAATTGATTTGTTTTGAAACTCTTGAGTGTTTTGTTTCTTCTAATTAAATCCATTTCCCTTTCTATTTAGTTTCCTGAACTTCCTTATCATAAGTGCTAGCTCTTCATCGTCCATATCATCTTTAGAGTCTATAGCATCATAATCATCGTTAGATTTTAAAGCAATTGATTTCTTACCTTTGGGATCTTCTTCCTCATTGAGTTGTTCCACTTCGTATGATTGAAGTGTGCCCACAAGCTCATCAACTATAAGAGGCATAATTTTTTGGGTTTCTCTTATTGAAATCTTCACGTGATTCCAATCTTTGGATAATCCACGCAGCAGTTTATTGACCTTCATTGGTGTAGAGATTGGCTGTCCCTGATATGATAGATCGTTTACGATTTCTGTAAAATGACTAAACATGTCAGTAATGGATTGTCCTGGCTTCATCTTGAAGGTTTCATACTGTCTGAGTAGAATATTGATCTTTGTTTCTTTGACTCGATCAGTTCATTCATAGGTAACGTGCAACATATCCTAGACTTCTTTTGCTGTTTCACAAGATGAAATTCTATTATATTCAGTAGGTGATAAAACACAATATAAGGAGTAAATTGCTTTAACATCAAGAGCTTGTCTCTTAGTTATTTCTTCTTGTGTCATCTCACTAATGTCTGCAACTTCTTTTCCTCTTTTTGAAACTGATGTAACTTTAGGAATTATCCTTTTTTACCACATCCATTCCAAAGGATCTTTCGATCTTAGAATAGCCTTCATCTTGTTTTTCCATACGATGTATTATTTTCTATCAAAATAAGGCGACTTGGTGTTGCTTTAGCCTTCAACCAAACCTAAAGCCAAAATACTAGCCATAGATCTTTAGCTCAGAAGTAAAACACTTCAATAAAACAAGTACACAAGCTTTAATACCAATTGATAAGGTTAGTAAGAACACATAGATGGGGATGAATAGGTGTTTAAAGAAACTTTTGCAAGATTTAACAAATTAATTTGCCTTTTTAGGATAATAGACTAAAGATGTAAAAGACCGTAAACAGTTATATAAAGTTACAAATTAAAGTAAGGAGTTAAGGAAAAGAGAATTGAAACACAAAGTTTATAGTGGTTCGGCTTAGACCAAGCCTACGTCCACTTTCCCGCACTGACAGCCCACTGGCTAGATTTCATTAAGAACCAAAAGAGATTTTACAATCTCATGTCCTTGATTCTACATTGTAGAACGTTTACTACACTTCCTCAATGTCTTACAAGTATTTAATCTCTCTTTTGAGTATAACTTAAGCTCAGCAAATGAAATAGCAAATAACTAGAAGTTTCAAACCTTGGAATTTTTCTTTCATGCATACATTCGAATAACTTGAGCGTCTTTGTTATATACTCCTCCATGCCTTTATAACCATTGGCACCTTCTAAAGGAGTTCTTCCAATCTACTATTGGACAGAATCAATTAGGGAGATCTCAAGTTATTTAAGGAATGTGATGATAGCCCACCAATCCAGCTCGTTTATACAATCAGGATCAAGATTTCTATAAGTAGAACCTTCCAAGTATGCTTCGCTAATCAACAGTTTTAATTATTCGAATTGATTTCAATATGAATAATTGACTACAAAGTGTTATCTCCAGTCGTAGTATCTTATTCAACTGTACGAACCAAATTCTTAAAGATATACTCGCATATGGATAAGTCTTCTTCATCGAATAAACTTTTTCTTTGTCAGTTTGGAAACTATCAGTGAAGGTAGACTTTAAATCTTGAGTCTGGAGGTCTTCAAACTTTGACAATAGAGTTTGCAAGTCTTTAGACTAAACTGATGGAAACGTTTTGTCAACTTTAAAACAAATAAGGAACTTTTCTCCAACAGAAAGAGATATTGCCTAGTAATTGTGGATAATTACTCTCGTTTTACTTGGGTTTACTTTCTGGCAAATAAGTCTAAAGCCTTCTCTCACTTCTCAAAGTTTGCCAAGAAGGTTCAAAATGAAAAATGATATGTTATTTCGAGCATACGAACAGATCATGGAGGTGAGCTCGAAAATCAATACTTTGCAAAGTTTTATGATGAATCTGGTTTCTAGTATGTTTTCTCTTCTCTATACACTTCAGAATAAAATGGGGTTGTGGAAAGAAAGAATAGATCATTGTAGGAGATGGCAAGAACCCTCTTAATTGAGAGCAAAATTTCCTCTCGATTTTAGGTTGAAATAGTTTCTACAGCTTGCTACATCATCAACAGAGTGTTCTTGAGACATATACTAGAGAAAACTCTTTATGAAGTGTTTAAGGGAAGAAGCCAAATGTTTCTTACTTCCATGTGTTTGGCTATAAGTGTTATGTTTTGAAAAATGCAAATGATCGAACTGGGAAGTTTGAAGAAAGATCATATGAAGGAATTTTCCTTGGCTACTCAACCTCAAGCAAAGTATATAGAGTTTTCAACAAGAAGACTCAATCTGTGGAAGAATCTATGAATGTCAAGTTTCAAGATTCTATGCAGAATCAACTGGATAGACTCAACTTGAAGAATCTAAACCTGCTCCAGACTTTACAAAATCTACTTCCCCTAAAATGGTTCAGACTTCTGGAGATCAGCAACAAGCATAACTAGAAGATTCAATTGAAGCAGAGAATCATCAGACTCTTAGACCAATCAGCAATTGGAAGCATAAATCAAGTCATCCCAAGGAACTCATCATTAGCAACATTGATGAAGGAATTCACATCAGATCTAAAAGGCAAGAAGAGTCTAGCTTTAACACTTGTTTATGAGATAGAACCCAAAAGTGTAGAAGAAGGCCCTGTCTGATGAAAGCTGGATCAAAGTTATGCAAGAAGAGCTCAGACAATTCAGCATCCACGATGTTTGGGAGCTAATTTCTAAACCTAAAGGTAAGTCTATTATCGGGACTAAATAGGTTTTTAGGAACAAGGTGGATGAGAAAGGTAAAGTGATCAGGAACAAAGCAAGACTCATGGCCAAAGGATATACGCAAGAAGAAGGGATAGACTATGATGAGACCTATGCACCAGTAGCAAGGTTATAAGCAATTAAATTATTACTTGCTTTTGCTTGCTATAAAGATTTCAGGTTATTCCAAATTGATGTAAAGAGTGTCTTCCTAAATTGATTCATCCAAGAAAAAGTCTATGTGGAACAACCACTGAGATTTGAAGATCCAAGAAAGCCAGACTCAGTCTACAGACTGAAAAAGGTCTTGTATGGATTGAAGCAAGTACCCTGAGCCTGGTATGAAATGTTGAGTAAATTTCTAACCCAAAATGATTTTGATAAAGGAAAGGTAGATACTACTTTGTTCATAAAAAGATAGGCTAAAGACTTTATGCTAGTTTAAATTTATGTTGATGATATTATCTTTGGATCCCCTAATGAAAATCTATGCAAGAAATTCTCTAGATGCATGTATGATAAATTTGAGATGAGTATGATGGGTGAGTTAACTTTCTTTCTGGGATTACAAGTTAGACAATTGAAGAAAGGTATCTTACCAAGAGAAGTATGCAAAAGATCTTATCAAGAATTCGAATTGGAGAATTGCAAAAAGAAAAAGACACCAATATCACATTCTTCGAAGCTGGACAAAGATGAATGAGGAAAGAAAGTAGACCAAAAGCTTTACAGGAGCATTATTGGTTGCTTCTTTACCTTACTGCATCTAGACCTGACATTTTGTTTAGTGTTTACATCTGTGCTAGATTCTAATCAGATCCCAAAGAATCTCATTTAAGTGCTGCAAAACACATCATCAAATACGATGCAACTACTCCAAAACTAAGTCTGTGGTATCCCAAGGAATGAGCCTTTACTCTTCTTGGATATTCAGACACATATTTAACAGGTTGCAAAGTCGATAGAAAGAGTACTTCAGATACTTGTCAACTTCTGGGCAACATGCTAATGTCTTGGTTCTCAAGGAAGCAAAGTACTGTAATTCTATCAACAGCAGAAGTAAAGTATATGGCTCTTGGGAGTTGTTGTTCCCGAATTTTATGGATAAGACAATAGTTAAGAGATTTTGAATTGAAGAATTGAGATTAAATGTGACAACATCAGTGCTATTAATCTCACAAAGAACCCAATTCTTCATTTAAGGGTAAAGCATATAGAGATTTGACACCATTTCATAAGGGATCGTGTTCAAAATGGAGAAATTATGATTCAATTCATTGACTCGAAGAATCAGCTGGCAGACATATTTACAAAGCCACTGGAGAAAAATCTATTTGAGTCTATTCGCACCAGACTGAATATTATATCTCCTACCGGTTAAACTCTAAAGTTGGTCAAACTCAGAATGTCCATAAACTACTTCCGTAAGTCAATATCTCTTCAATATAGGTAATTTAATTTTAGTATGAAGATTTTGAAAAGGTACATTGATATTTGAATCATTGCTTGCCTATTTTATTTTTAGAATTTTTTCTTTTTTAGAATTTTAGAATTTTTGGTAGTTTTTATTTTTGAAAAAGGCAGTTTTCTTTTTCCTTATAACGATTCATTTACCCCGTTTTACTTTCTTTAAATACCATCGAGCTTTTCTTCTTCATTTATGATTTGTCAAACTCTAGAATACAGAATTTCTACTCTCTCATTTCTACTCTCAAGTTTGCTCTCCAAGTTTTCAACTTTTTCACTCGAACGTGTTCGAGAAATCCTCCTCGATTGTGAAGATGTTTTTCCAAAAGAAGTCATCTCGGATCTCAAGTAGGGGACCACAAATATGCCTGAGGGTCCTACACATTTTGATCCGACCGAGGAAGAAGATTCTCCACAACAACATTCTCCACAGCGTGCCACTCAAAATCCTCTGTGCCAACCAGTAGAAGAGGAAATCATGGAAGATGTCGAACCTATAAGGACGTTAAAACCCCAGTTTCTTTTTAAACTCTACAATTAGTTGAAGCAAGGTGATAATGCTATGACCTTTATTGATGAATTTCTGAAAGAAAGAAGATACAAAAATGAGACTCTGTTCTTACGATCAATGGAAATGTTAGGCATAGTGCATGAAGGAACGGCAGACAGGACGTTTGCTAACTTTTTAGTTGATCCCCATTTTAGTTCTTTTAATCAGCCAGAGGTCAAGGATGATGATGAGAGAATGTACATGAATTTTCAGTCTAGAATGGGCATTGCTAATGAAGTGCGTGGTGATGGAACGAGTTTGTTTCGTTCTAAGGATCACAGGAATACTTACTCGAAATTGCTAAAAAGAGGGGTGATGAACCCTCGAACGGTCGACTTTGATTTCTTGGATTCAATATAAGTGAACCTGAGGGAGAAGCTGACTTTCCTCTAATTTGAAAGATTTTGCTCTGAGACTTCTGTTGCTTATCCTAAGTTAACTGCATATTTCTATTCGAACTTGTCTTTTCTTGACGCAAATAGATTTCGTTTTACTGCGAGGGAGAAAGAGTATGGGGTTGATGTAGACATATTGGCCGATGTTATTGGTGTGAAAAGAGGCATTTTCCAACCAATAAATGTGTCTGTTGATCATTCAACAAGTTTTCTTGTTAGAGACAAACTTTTTGAAGGCAGCATTACCTATTCTAGAATGTCTGCCTCAAATATTTTGATGCACAAAGTCGTGATCAATTGCATTCGACCAAAGTCAACCTCAAAAACGGATGTCTCTCATTCTGAAGCCAAACTGATGTTTGCTATCAGTAATGGAATGAAGTTTTCTCCGCCACACACAATCCTGATGCACATGTACAGGACAGTTGTGAAAGATAAGGGATAGCTCCCTTACTCAACGCTGGTCACTCAATTGTTCAGATACTTTAATATTCAACTTCTAGCCTCTCTCTATGTTAGAACTATTACTGGGATAAGTACACTAATTGTGCCATAAGTTGTGTATGGCGCTCACTGTGGTGCCAAAAGTTTCCGCTAGATCACTTAAATGCCAAATCGGAGAAAAAACGATCACTTTGGTGCCACCGGTGAGAAATTCAGGCCAAAATGATTACGTGGCATTTTTATTTTAAAAAAAAAAAGTTGCTCGGCTTTTAAACGACGTTGTTTTCCATCCTCTTCAAGAAACGACGTCGTTTTGCTCTTATACATGGACACCCTCGCAAAAATGACGCCGTTTAGCTCGTACATGGGTTGAAATTAGGGTTAGAGTTTCTTCCTCGCCGCTCGGCCACCGTTGTTCGCCCACCAACGCTCTGCCACCGTCGCTCGGCCACCATTGTAGATGCTCGACCAGGTGAGCGAGGAGAGAATGAGATTGTCGCTCAAACAAAAAGTAGCAGAAAGAATAGGAGGCGAGGGCGGAGGAGGACGAGGAAGAAGAGGGGTTGAAGGTGCCGCCGCCGGTGCACCGCCGCTACCGCCGGTGCCGTTGTTGGTGCTGCTGCGGTGCGCTGCGATGTTTCTTCTTGGTGCCGATTTTGCTGGTGTCGCTCTTCAAGGAAGAAGACGATGTGCCTCCTCTCTCTCTCTCTCTCTCTCTCTCTCTCTCTCTCTCTCTCTCTCTTTCAATTTGGGGATTTAGGGTTTTGATTTGGGGGAAAGAAGCCAAATGACATCGTTTTTGTGGTTTAGATACTGATTGTGCTCTCCGGCAAGTCACGTCAGCCTAAAAAATTAATAAAAAAATGTCACGTCAGATTTCTGGCCGATCAGATCGGCGTTGGCACCAAAGTGAGCGTTTTTCAAATTTTTTGGCACTTAAATGATTCGACAGAAACTTTTGGCACCAAAGTGAGCGCCGTACACAACTTATCACACCATTAGTATACTTATCCCAACTATTACTCCTATGGTTATAAGATTGAAGATGGTATCCAAGATGAGGTTAAAGGAACTAAACAAGGCCTTGGAGCACTTGAAGGAAAAGTCCCCCAGTAAAACCAAACAAGACTCTACTGCAAAGAAAAAGAAAGGCAAGGAACCTATGCGTGTACCTACAAAGAAGAAAAGATCTCTTATCCTACAGGATGAAGAGGATGAGGATGATCTTACTCTCTTTGCGTTTGCCTTAAAAAATCTTCAGAATTTTGTCAATTTTGAGCAAGAACAAGATAGAGAAGAAAGAGAAAGAGGAGAAATGAAGCAAAGAAAAGAAGGAAGAGAAGACAGTGAAAGAAAAGAAGCCAGAGAAGAAGGAAGAACAGCTGAAGATGAGGAGGGACAGGATGACTCCATTGAACCAACCTTTGCAATCTCCTTATCAGAAAATTCAAAGAAGACTAGAAGTGGAACTGTAGGAGATATAAGAGAAAAAAGAACATCACTTTGGAAATGAAACTGAGAAGGAACAAGGAGAACAATTCCTTTCTCCACCTGTAACCACAGAAACAAGGGGAGCTCGTGAGAAAATAGGTACTTCTTCTTCTCCTATTTTTATCAGTGATGATGTTAGTAGATCTCCTACCGATCCAGAGGATGTCTATGCCTCTCATTTTCCCGAAGCTGATATTGAGGCATCCTCTCCAAGTCTTGGTGTTTGACAAGTTGAAATTCCATCATCTATCAACACTCCACAAACTGAACATGCTGAGGCTAGTGCTCAAACAGCAACTTTGCAGACTTTCAAAAGCTGCTAGAGCTCTTTCTGGAGATAAAAGCATAGCAATATGGCATGGAGTGTGAAATTCAGAACCTCCAATTTGTGTTGAAATCTACTTCATTTCTCTTCACGAGCAGGTACAGGACCTTAAGCTTCAAGTTCAAGAGACTACTAAGGGTGAAGAAATTGAGAAGTTGAAGGAGTTAGTGAGAAAGTTGGAGGAGACAGTTCAATCTATGGGGGATTTCAAACTTGTTCGCATTCCCAAACATTCTTGATTTTTTTAAACTTTTTATCCTTCTCCACTTTTTACTGCTGACAAAAAGGGGGAGAATGTACAGATTTAACTTTTGACTTATCTATTGAACTTTTATGTTGAACTTTGTTGAACTATTGTTTTGTTTGACTCCGGTTGACTTTGACGCTTGCAACAACTTACTTTTGTGTGGTGATTTTGAATGGATAGTTGTTTAAGTCTTGATATTTCTCTTATCTTTTCAAGATTAACATATTTTCTGTAGTTGCAGAATCGATACTATCCAGATCCTAATCAATGTTTTATAAGATATCATGTACTGCTTAAAAGATGTTTTGCAGGTCAAAAGTTCTTAAATTTGTAGGAAAGTTTTGTCACCATCAAAAAAGGGGAAATTGTTGGAGAAAATTCCTTTACTATTTTGAAGTTGACAAAACATTTCCAAAGTCTAATCTGAAGACTCCCAAACTTTGTGTCAAAGTCTACCAACATTGATAGATTCCAAATTGAACGCTACTGAAAAATAAAAACTTATCTAGATGCAAGATTATCATTATTTCTTCAAGGATTCGATTCGTATGGCATATGAATGACTTTCTGGTTGGATATAACACCTATATGATTGACTATCTTTATTTGAATCAATTCCAATATACAAATCTTTTGGAAGGCAAGTAAACTTGGAAGGTTTTATTTATGGAAACCAAGATCCTGATGAACAAGTTTGACGGGCTTTCATTACAAATCATCAAACAACTTGAGATCCCTTTGATTGATTATGTTACCCCCTGGATCTCACGTTGATTTCACATGACTTGCTTGAATTTCAAGAGTTGTAAAATAAATTTCAGTCAAGCTGAATTATAAGAAACTAAGCTACTCGGCTCTATTTATCATAAAACTTGGTTTCTTTACATGTGGGGAGATGAGATTAAGAGGGGGATTTCTACAAAAAAAAAAAAAAACACTATGGACCACAAACAGTAAACATCCCGCCTCTTGTTGAATATGTACAAGCTATCAAACAACCAAAAACAAAATTCTCCCACACGTCGAGCACTCCTCTGCCACCTCCTACTCCGTGGGACTACCATCGTGGCTCGGTCCATCATCGTACAGCACCAAGGGCCCCTCCAGCCGACCATTTACTCAAGTGTAAAGGGCTACGAAGGCCATATATGCTGGCCCGTTAGGCGCCCTCGTATCTACCATCAAATAGTTCTTTAGACAAAGACTCCGTTTTTTCCTCTTTTCGGATGGTAAATATTTCTCAGAACATGGAGTGTGATGTGCATTTGATGAAGACTACCCCCGGGAAATGGCAATCCTAGATGTCCTCTTGCCACCATACAAAATCGGCGGGGGAGCCATATAGGATGGTTGTCGTGGTAGCAGGCGGTGTAGGCAGTACATAAGACATCTTCTACTTTGAAGAAATAACATAATAAACAAGTGTGAGTTTTTAAAATAAAAACTCAACAAGTGGGCGGTTAGTTCTAACTTGGATTTGGCCAATAACAAGAAAAATAGGTAAACAAAATCATCAATTTGCTGAATTCATAAAAATTTAGCTGTAACAATCACCCAGAGGAAGACGACACTCCACCCTGAATCCCCTTGCACCCAACCTGGCATTACGAGATCCCCTGAGAAGCTATTCAGCCCTTCTCAGACCTCTGGAGAGAATACTGCTACTCTTCATCACCCCTCTCCAGGCATCCCAACACCCGGGGGTCTCACATTGACTCTTAGCCAAATTCACACATTCATAATTCCCTTGTTGCAGCACCAACAACCTCAGCATGTGAACCACCACAAATAGGTCTAAACACACATCATTAAATACTTCAAGGTATATAGGAACTCTCATTAAAGGCGACACAACAACTGCTGCACATTCTCGGATCAAAGCAGTCTATGGACTGAAATGAGCAGTTTCAATCACAAACACAGAAAGTATATCTAACCTTATCAGAATGTTACGAAATTTCAATATGTTATAGAAGAGACATAGATTAACATTTTCTGTGAAGAAACCTAAGTCTTATCTCAATGTATTAAGAGCAGTAATTTTGGTCTTCTTTCTAATATTCTGTAGCAACTTCCAAATTCAGTACCTACAGAAGAAAATCGTTTCACTAATCAAACCTTGTTCATTTGTTCTCAAATTTTAATATGTTATTCCTAAGGATGTGTCCTACAACTTCCATAAAGGTTTCAAAGTGCAATTCTATCTAGAAAATTACAGAAAATTCATGGAATCATCAAAGGTCTTGCTGTTTTCTACAATACAGTTTACTGTTTCAAGAAAACTACTCCTACCTACACATTTTTGCATCCATATTGCTATAACTAGAAGTTGAACTCAATCTAATGGATGTTCTTTTCCTTATCTTCATCATTAGAAATCAAGGGGACACAAAACAAAAGGCTTTTCACCTATATTTCTCTAGAACAGAAACATTTTGAACCGTTTTCTTCTTTTCTAGCTCAACCAAACCATTAATTTCTCTACCAATCTCTTTTACAGCATCTTGACACTCTTCTACAACATCTAAGAATAATCATAGTAGGTCTTTACTTATAAAGAAGTATTCCACAACTCAGTACAAAGCAAATGTTCACAATACACATGGCCTTCTACCAAGTAAAACAACGTATCCCAGCTTCCTTGCAAAGTTTCTACACCTATGCTGACCATTAATCCAACAAGCAACTTACAAAAAGCACACCATCGGCGAAGCCGAACCAAAACAGAACCAAAGGAGAGGAAGACCCACTGGATAGCGTGCGATAGCACCTCACCCAGTAACCAAAAAAATTCCTTAGTCTAGTGCAAAGGAATTGAACTTAAGTCGCTCACGTTCCAGTTCCTAAACCAAGCTGTGGTTCCCAAATTTCTCACACCCAACCTTGAAATCTATCCCGATTTCCACATGCACAACTAGGCATGGCCATTTCATGGACCCAGGACACTAATCACAGCTGCACTTGCTTGGATCTTTCACCGGCGGAAGAGGGAGGAAGTGTCGGGCAAGTCGGGTCTTCGTGACCAGCGGTGGGAGCTCCGAATGGAACGAGGCAGCGACGACTCTACTGCTGAACGGAGGCGCTAGGCTACGAGGGGCAGAGATTGGGTCGATTTTGGTGGAACGAAGCGAGAACAAGGGAGAAAAAAGTGGGTGTTTCGGTAGAGAGAGGGCGAGAGAAAACCTAGGTGTGGGTGGGTTCTTTCGGGGCCGAACGTGCAATCCCCCCCAAAAGGACAAAGAGAAAGTGAAAAAGAAAAAGAAAAGTAAAATAAAATACGTGCAACCTGCCCCCCCTTTTTCAACTGATGGTGGGGAGGAAGAAAAATTTCCTCTCTCGATAATTCTCTTTCCCCCACGTACAAAGTGAATCATTGCTGAAGTTTTAATTTAATTTAACTTAATAATTTTTTTTTTTAAATAGTCTCAAATATGCTCAATCTAACTAACAAAATTTGGGCGTCACAGATTCTGTCCAATTGATAGATTAGAAAAATTCCTTTAGAAAGTGCCAATGGTTGAGAAGGCATGAATGAGTATTTAAAGCGGACTCTCTAGTTGTTCGAGATAACGTGAAAGAAAAACTTCAAAGTCTAAAATTTCCTAGTTTTTTGTTATTTCATTCCTGAGCTCAAAATTATATACAAAAGAGAGAAAGAAACTCATAATGAGACTTTGTGAGAGACCAGTAGAGACTTTTCACTGTAAAGTCGAGATCACAAGACTGTAAAATCTATTTTGTTTCATAGTGAAATCCAACTAGTAGGCTGTCGGCATGAGAGAATGAACGTAGGCTTGATTTAAGCCGAACCACTATAAACCTTGTGTTCTTATTCACTTCCCTAAACTCCTTTATTCTGTTCATAGTTTTATCTAACTGCTATAATCAGAATTCATTCATAGTTTGTCATTTTCTAAAAGCAAACTATTTCTACTGTTTGTTGTGAAAAATTGTCTTCACACCTATTCACCCTACACTAGATGTTCATAATAGCCCTTTCAAATTGTTCTTGAGATGTGGGTACTCAAGGTTGATGATTCGGATTGACAAACATGTTGCTTATCTTGCACGATTCGAGATGTGGGTACTCGAGGTTGGCCTCTTTTACTGTTTGTTTATTGATATGTGTGTGGTGAATGTGCATCATGTGGTTGACCCATGGACAATGAATCTCGTGGTTTTGGGTACTCGAGGTTCACCTCTCTTACTGTTTGTGATTCGTAAGCCTGATTTCATTCAAGTTCCTTCTTGTTTCCATAGCAGTCAACTCAAGTTTATGCTATTTCGATTGTCTTTGGGTCCGTGATTATTTTGAGTAATTGATAGACGATCTCATGCCTGCAAAAACCGAATCATCTTGTACTGGAATGGCAATGAGTAATACACATACACTGACAATTCGTCTTCTCTTCGATCTGCTTCAACTCTATATGCTGTAACTACTAGAGTGAGTTGAAACTCTATTTCAAATGGCGAGAGAATCAAGTTGATGTAGATGACTGAGAATGTTAGTGCAATGCCTATGACATCTCCTTCTCATCTTTCATAGCTTCAATATTCTGGAATGATGGCAATTGTTTTCTTTTGAAAGTTTTCTTTTCTTTTTATTTTCCATGAAGGAGGTCTTGTTACTAAGATTGCACATATACTACATTGCTATCAGAACGCGAGTGTTGTATGTCTTTCATTTCTCTGTTCTTTCTGCCTATTGAATTTAGATATCTTGCTTGTGTCATTTACTTATTGCTATATCATGAACGCATGACTCTGAGCACTTAATTTCTTGCCTTTGTTTCCTTGTTTGTTTAGATAACTAACAATTTAGATTTGTGATCACAAATATGCATATCAAATATGCTTGACAATATGCATATTAGATAAGATACTTACTAGACTGGACACTTTACGAGCAACCTTGCCTTCAAGTACCACATGTTATGTACATCAGCCATTGCACAACATGACAATGCGGTAACTGGCACTGAGAGAGCATCTTGCCGATGACTACACCAAGTGACTCTTCGTAGGCTACACCACATGCCAGGTTGATCAGCAGAATATCATGTCCATCTTTCCCCTACCGTTGAGCCAGGGAGTGATGAGAACTCTCGTCGAATTATCTCTAGGTTCTTTTGAAGAACAAGATCGATTGAAGTTGATATGTACTACATTTAGGGATGTGGGAGGGCTGTGATTGGTTGTTGTAGATGTTTTTTGAGCTTTGTATTTGCATGAGCAGGATGGGCTGATGTAGTATGCGTGCTATGTGCACATAGTAAAGTTGTGAACTCCTTTGTTGTCTTTTTTTATAATGTAACTATCAAAGTTCAATGAGTACAATTGTTTAATGATGGGTTGATGACGGTTGTTTGATGATGCTTGAGTGTTGATATTGATGATAGTGGTGGATGCATAGCAAACAAAATGGGCGTTCCACAAAAAGCTTGAGCATTTTGCTGAGACAGCATTATCAACATGAATAAGCAATCGAATACTTGCTGCATTATTAGAGGAGCTTTTATTTTAAAATCACAATGTACAAACAAGTTTTGCTGGAAAAGTTTTTTTTTTTTTAAGAGCATTCAATATTTGCAGTAAACCATGTCAAAATAGGGCCTTTATAATTCACATTGTTTGATGGAAAAGAGAAACATTCAAACACAAGAAATCTTCCTAATGAAGCATACCTATATATATTTTTACTTTCAAACGCTTCCTAGATAGACCTATACAAACCCATTCATATCAATTAACATTAATAAATAAAAAAATTGCGTTGCTTGTCTTGCTGGTATTGCATTTCTTCAAAAAAAAAATTGCTTGTCTTCCACCACTTTCATGTAGAGATCCTTACATCATCCCCTTTACCTACAATTGAATTATAAATAAATCAATTAGTCAATATAAACTAAAGTGCAAATAAAAACACTTCTAGGACAAAGTCAAGGGAAGATGGATACTCGCATCTTCATCCTCCTTATAGATGACAACGAGCTTGAGATGTTAAAATTGAAGCAAGCAGTACAACTGTCTCGGATTGTGATCTTGATGGGGTCGAGAGAGCTCTTTTTACTGCATCCTATAAACATAAGATTAATGTATAAGCTGCAGTGGCTGAAAATGTTGATGCTACTGTTGTTGTTGCCACTTATGCTACAATGGGTTATTCTAACGACATCTATTATGGCCTAAACAGGTGCATTTCCCGCAAGTAATTGTAATATTTTGTCCCTTCAACTTTGTTTGCACAAACTCTTGCACAACTTTCTTCTTTATGGTCTTCAAAATTTTATTAGTTATTTCATTCACTGATTTTGTTCTTTGTTTCTTCTTTCTACCAACTTGCTTGGGCACATCTAGTGGGAGTAATGGCTTTCTAGCAAGCCATGTGTCCTTTAAATCTACAACTTGCATAACATGGGCATAAGTTAGCATGACTGTTTCTTTACTAAACTTGTGTGAACTCATTTTCAAGCCCTTCCTTCATGTAAATAAGATCTAAGATAGCATGACAACAAGGAATTCCGCTGATGTCCAATCTTCTACAACTAGAAAATTTATGTCTAATACTAACAACTCTCTTGTCTCTAGGTCTAATATCTTTTGAATATTAGGACAAATCACACCGATGTACTTGGCCATCCCATCCCTTCGCTTATGAATCTTCTCAGGAGCTGCACTCTTATAGCTTCAAGCATTATAATGATAGGCTTGCCCCTAGCGTCAATGATATTTTTTTTGAAACTTTAACACCAATTGTTCAAGGAAATGTCACATTTTAAGCTTGTTTAGAAGTAGGACTTGCTCTATTGCACTGGAGGCCTCTAGGACAATCAATCATGAGTTTTCTCATCAACTTCTTTTAGCTCTTTCATTGCCAAGTCAAAATCACATACCATAATTGCCACGAAAGCCTTCCAAAGAAGCTTTTTAAGTTGTACTCCTTTGTAAAGCAATTTGAATTTTTCATAAAGATTCTATGTTCTGGTTCAGGCATTAGATTTGCTAGTGTTTGCACAAATCCCTTTTGTTTATCATACAAGAAAGTCTAGTACTTAGAATTTTCAAGGTCCATAATCCCTTAGTCTTTTGCAATCAAACTAATAAACCAATACCATGTCTTGTATGTTTCTTGTCCCACAACTGCCCATGCAAATGGATGTATCTAATTTTTGCCATCCATGCGCACCACTGCTAGAGGTATTTCCTTGTAACCTGATGACAAATGGCAACCATCAAACCCTATAAAATGCCTATATCCTTCTACAAAGCCCCTCTTTAATGCATCCATACAAATGTAGACTCCCTAAACTTGATTTGGTATTGACATTGCTCGATCTTGACTATGCATTGTTGACACCTAAATTTTGGCGACCCGTTTAGTCATTTATTGCATTAAAAAATTAGGGGTAATTTTATCCCTGAAAAAATAGTTAATTGCATAGCATATAGTTTTAGGTGCATTTATTTTTTAATTGGGTCGGTGACAAATGGGTTTGATTTAGTGGTTCCAAGCTTTAATTTGACAGGTCGGACTAAGCCCACGAAGCAAATAAATTGGCCCGAGTCCATTTTCTTTTAATGACAAAAATTACATAAATGGAGATTTGAAATGATATTACGATAGATTTTTGAAATTTAAGAAAATCGGGTTGCAATATTATCTTTAGGCGATAAAATCAAGAGATGTGGAAAATAAAAATAAAAAAAAAAGTAATATTGCATGCGAAAAAGAAATATTCACGGATGTTGATTTGAAAAGGAAATTAAAACCCTAATCTTCAACCTATAAAAAGGTTTTTCGCATAGGGTTTCATGGGGCCACACATTGATAGATACGGCCATTGAGAGATACCAGGAGGGAGTGGAGAAAAGCTCGACGGTTTTGTCAAAAACCAGATCGCAGTGAGAGAATCCTGTTCGCATAACAAAAGGGAGAAGTCGGCGGAGCATTGGCGAGGTTTCGTTCAAGGAGAGAGCATAATCCATTACATCTAGTCCACGTTTTCAAGGAGTCATCACAAAAAGGAGTCCCACATGCGGCCGCACCATAAAAAATACGCAGATCACTTCATCACATCATCAGTGCATCTCGTCGTCATCCTTGGCCACCTTACAAGCGATCTTAGCGATTTATTTCGAGGAGTATGCCCAACGTACCACTAACCCGGTGACACTAATCAGCAAGCACCGACAATTCCTCTTTACCCTTGCAACAACAAATCGTGGACCAGGCTGCACCTCCAGCTCCCTGTAACATGGCGATGCTGTCCTGATATCTACCCACCGAGTCATGTGATGCCGGCTAGCATCCTGTGGCCAGCGACCCCCGCATCAATCACGCTTGCACTTTTCCTTTGCAGGTTTTTGGCGACATCGGCGAGTCAGGATTCTTCTGGTCGGCAACTAGCGTCTTCCCACGCATACTACACACGAGAGGATTAGAGAGATAGAGAGGGAAGGTCTCAACCGACCCTTGGCGGGGACCTTGCCGAACACTACTCGAGACTTGACGTGGGTCACCCTCCCAACAACGTTGCTGCTGATCCATCACAACGAGCTGCTCTTCGTACGGTGCCGATCAGTCACCTGCTGCCCGGCGACACGTCTTGGTCTGCTGATCTACTCGCTATCGTTTGTGCCGCTGCCGAGGCACGTTAATACTCGACCATTTCTGAATCCACTGCTGGTCGAGTTTGCTTTGCTTTCCTCTTCATGGGATCCAACGAAGTCAACAGAATTCGTTGGGTCCGATTTGGATTATTTGCAGATTTCTTTAATTTTGTTGAGAAGTACGAAGTTCCTGGAGCCAGAATCCATCGATGGTGGACGTCCATCATCATTATTCATCGCAAGCTAACCCACTACCGATCTACCATC
The DNA here is from genome assembly GCA_014182375.1 of Eucalyptus virginea. Classification (NCBI taxonomy): domain Eukaryota; kingdom Viridiplantae; phylum Streptophyta; class Magnoliopsida; order Myrtales; family Myrtaceae; genus Eucalyptus; species Eucalyptus virginea. The sequence continues at coordinate 21,658,320 of CM024519.1, forward strand.
CGTTGATTGTGGTTCACAAGTTGCCAAATTTGAAAGCTGATATTTGAATTAGAGCCCATTGTGACGATCCTCCGCTGAATGCAGCACGGTCTTCCAGTCCCAAGCATCAGCTAACGAGTATCCAGCATCCTCGGCGAGTCTCCCTGAAGGTTACGGGTTCCCGTCGAAGTTGCCATTGTCCCGTGGTTTGTGGTCCTATCCAACCACCATCCAACGCGTTCTAAATTGGAAGCATTATCCGCGTGATATTGTGAATCAGGTAAGAATTTTGATTAATTCGTTATTGTTGCCCAATCCGTAGAATTGTGACGTTGTTTGAATATTTGATCGATATTGTCATATCCAAGAGGTTTCTTGATCCCTCATAAATTGGGAAATCTTCCTCATTTCGCAACGTACATATAATTGATGGTCCGATTTCACGCTCGAAATACGACCCGCAATCGTACGGAAAAATCACCAATCCGATCTCACGCTCGAGATACGATTCGTCATTTTATTTTAAAATTAGCCAATCCGATCTCATGCACGAGATATGATTCATCAATTTATTTCCCAAAATTAAATGGACATAGATGATATCTTGCTTGATTTCATGCCGTGCTTTCTTGATGTCTTATTTTGATTGCTCCCGTAAAAGAAAGGAAAAATCTAAAAAAAAACTAAGTTAGATTAGGTTTGTTTTAAATATTCCTCGTTTTATCATTGCATGATTAGTATAGGAAATTTATTTATTTCAAATTTTTGAAAAAATAAAAAATCCAAAAAAATGCATCTGTTTAGAATGTTAGTTTTTTCTTTAATTTAAGTTGCATGTTTAATTATGTGGCAATTTTAAATTTCGAATTTTATAAATAAAAAAACATAAAAAAAAAATATCATGCATATGTCATGTAGAATTAGGGCATGTTTACACGTCATTGCATGTTAGGATTGCATATTATAGGTTTAGATAATTTCTCCTAAATAGACTGCATGTTTTTGTTAGGAAGAATCATGGACACGTCATATAAAATTAGGTTCATGAGATTGTTGCTAGGTCCATTTAGCTAGAAATTACTTATCACTAGTTCAAATTGCATCGCATTGCATAACTCTCATTAAATAAGTGAAAACAAATAAAAAAATTGCGTGTTAATTAGAAATCATATCTAGGGTTGATGATGTGAATTCTAATCTAACAACGCAGATGCTTTCGTTGCTACAAGGTAAGTCCCGCAATTTATTCAGTGCTTTCTTGGGTGATAAATTTGTGGTTTGTGTACCCGCATGATTACCTTACATGTTAGGGAAATAATTTAAAATTAATTCAAGCTGCTTGCCAAACATTTTTTTCAAAATAAAAGAGAAAGGTACTGAAAGGGCATTAGAGAAATCTAACGTAACCAAGTCCCCGAACTCATAAATCTCTGGTTTGTAGGAGTAAAGTAAATCTCCTGTTACTTTATTTGGGTTTCTAATCGACCCACCAAAAATAGATTAGTGGCGACTCCTAATTGAAAACGTATTGCATGTTAAAAAACTTGAACTTAAGTCGCGAATTGGTATGGGCTTGGGACAATCCGAGTTAAGTTTAGGCTTAACAATCCATTAGCCAAACCCTAGGTGGTTCGCACCCCGGAAAATTTGGTCGCGACATGCATGTGGATTCTAGGTTAGCATCAAGAAGTGCTTGGCAATTGCTCATAAGCATCCAAAATTGCTCCTCCACATTCCCTATGATCATACTCATTGATGTTGCTCTAGCTCTATAAACTATTGTCCTCAACAACTTCAAAACATACTAGAACTCCATTATTATTATTTTTTATTAAAGCACCGACCATGTAGGATTGTTTCTCAACCTATCAAAGTACTTGTTCACTAACGATTTAGTGCTTATTTGAGGAACTCTATTACATGTATGTACAAGATTGGAGGTTTTGACTTATTAAGTATGCTCATTTTGCACTTTGGATGCATATATAAGCCAATTACAATCTTGCGAATACCGTCAACTTATCAAGTGTATTCAAAAAAAAAAAAAAAAAACTCACATTTTTCCCATTTTTTATGGCATAATTTCTAATGGCCTCATTAAGCTCCTCAGCATTATTGAAGCACATCTCCAACTTGAAGATAGGATTTTTTATATCAACCTTAGCATTAAATATGAGATATGTATACTCATTTTTGCTATTCATATTCAAGAAATCTACATTATCAGCTAACATATTTGCATACAAACTTATGTCTCCAACCTCCGTATCCCTTTCCATCAAACCATCACCATCAGCACATGTTACATTTCTTATGTATAACTCATCAAGATCAATAAAGATAAACCCATCTTCTTCAGCAACCTCGGCAACCTTATCACACCTATACCATACATGGAATAATTCACTTCTTCACATTCCTCAACTGGTGTAAAATGGATTCAAAATGATGTTAATGTATTTCCATGCAAAACACACAAAAAAAAAAAATTAGTAAAAACTTACCACACCATGAGTAATGAAAGAAAATTAGTCACACTAGTGACTACATCCCACATTTTTATTGGATACTATTTGTCACAGAAAAATTGTGCATTATGGACTTAAGATGTTTTTAGTGTTGCTGGAACTTTCTCCTTAGGTGAGCTAACCATAGTGGCCTAAGAACAAAACTTAGAGAATATATATCGTATGGAAAAGAATATTGGTCCCATTCAAAGCATTTTTTGGGTTCCCATGACTGTCATTGGCTTGAAACTGATGGAATTGATTATTAAATTTGGTCAACTCAACTTATGTCGGGATTCTCTCTTTCTTTTTCAACATACAAGGTTGAAAGATTATCCTATTAGGGAGACCCAATTGCAAATTCACTAAGACACTGTAAACATGGTAATTAGTAGAATCTATGATGCATCTTGATACAATGATTGAACAGTCTTCATATAATAACCTAAGAAGAAAATTTTCTAATGAGAAATCTAACAAATTGTCATTTTAGAAGTTACGTACATTACAATGGACAAAACTTACAAGAAACAAGATGCCTCCATTTCCTAATAACTAGTGCACACAAAAATTACTGAAAACAAGATGCCTCGATGTTCTAACTATAAACTCATGTCCACATGGACTTGAATTGATTTCGTCTCAATGTGCTTCCACCAAACTTCCTCCTCCGAATACTCTCCATCAAATAACCTAAATCAAAGTAATTTTAGCTTTTATATACATGTTTATCTGCGTTTCTATGAGAATCTATGTAAGTCTTTAAATTTGAAGACATGTCACAATCATTGGCTGTTAACAACAAAATATACACCATAAAAAAAGAAAAAAAAAAGAAAAAAGAAGAAGAGAGCATTAGAAAAATGCAAAACATGGCTTGCCACCGTAGCAAGTGGGACCACAATGGCAAAAATAATTCGAACAAAAGGAGAAATTCACTCAAAAATCCAACAAAACAGGTAAAAATAACACCATAAAACATAAATATTCATCCTACCATTAATTGTCCTCACTACCATTTGTGTGATATTCCACCGCATGCTCACACCTTGTCGACATATTGCTTCAACAAGCTACAATTGCTTTCTCTAGAACGAACGAAGGATTAGTTGCACCAATTTGAATGAACCTTACCTCGGTTGAACGTGAGTGCAAATCGAAGTATATGGTGAACGTGGAAAAAGATTATGAAGAATCGAGGCCTCATATTATACATGAGTGTTTGAATAATAAAGAGGTGGCTTTGCTCAAACTTTTTCTTCTTCTTGGAAAAGAAATAAAGATAAAATGGAACATAAGAAAACGTGAAAAAACAAAGGTAGTAGTTTCTTGTTGTTTTGTAGTTCGTGCTATGTTAAAAGAGAATTTGGGTGCTCCAAGTGAGAGGGAAGAAGAACATAGAAGAAGAAGACTACAGAAGAAGAAAGCATAGAAAGATTTGGGGCTTTTTCCATTTTAGGGCTTGTTAGTTTTTGCCCAAATTTTTTTAGACAAAATTGCCCATATTTCAATCACCAAAAATGCTACACGCTCGTTGACCAACGAAAATTTTGCCAACTTGCGAGTTTAAGTCTTTATTTGAAACTAGTTTAGTCATTTCAGGTCCTTATTTGAAACATCCATTTCGGGTCTTTATTTGAGAAAATAACATTTTTTTCAAGTTCTTATTTGGAAGTTTCCTTATGTTTTATATATGAAGGGCTTTTTTATCATTTTATTATACAGTTAATATTGAAATAATCAATTTTTTCTGTTAATTTATAAGTATTAGAATAATTTTACAACATCAAGCTTTATTGAATTTTGAATCATAGTTAAATTTAAGATAAATAAGGAGTGATATAATCGAAAGGCAAAATTAGAATATGCCACTAAGGTGGGGATGAGGTCTATTAACTTGCATCCTCGTGGAGCAGAGGTCTAATATGAGTTTTCCTCAACTATCACTTAGCATAGATGGAGATGTCAATCTTGCTCCCTAAACCCGTTAAAATGGGCAATAAACCCATTTCTTACCCATATGAATATTCTAACAAAAAAAAACTGTGACATCCTCAAAATTCAACTCTATTTAAGATATAATGAGGAGTTTACTTTTTATGGATGCGCAATTAGTAGAATTAGGCTTTGAATTGGTTTGTGAACCATTCAAGAATGTTAAAAATACTGGGAAAGGCAATTTATGATATGCGCATGACCAGAGAACTCGACCATGGATCGACAATTCAACCATAAGGATTGATGAGGGACAATCTTTAGCCATTTCAAACTGATCCAGGAACAGTTATAAATCGATTCGACAATAGTATATAATCGGATTACAAATGATTTTGTACGATTGCTATATAAATTATGAAAGTATACTTCAAAATGAGCAATTGAGCCCTCACAATTATATGATAAGCATTGGACATTGCTTCATCAAATTGCTTATTTATAAGTCAAACCCTAAATCTTTGGAAAAGTGAAATAGGGCTGGAAATTGAAAGGCCAAAGGGGGCCCACGAATTCAGAGAGGTCCAATGGGCCACATTTCCTTTAAATTTTGGCCACCAGGGTCCAAAGACATGGAAATTATGGTTTTGTCTTTTAAGGCCCATTTTGGATTATTTTGGAACGATTATACATAAAGGCCCAAGATCAAAAGTATACAACAAATCAAACCCAAAAACAAGCCCATTAAGACAATTAGGCCATTTTGGGCTTGGCCCATGGGTGTGAATAGTAACTCATAGGAATAGTGATTTGGCTTAGTGCAATTACCATTTTGCCCATTCTAGAAGCCTAAGCCTAATAAAACAAAATTTTGTGCATAAAGGAAGATGAGGGGCGCCTAAGGGAGAGGAAAAGAGAGAAAATGGCATCATCCCTAGCCTACTCTACCTAGCCCTTAGCTTGATACATGTAAGGTTGACATTTTTCCTTGTTCTCCAAGTTTAAGCCATTAAGTGGTTGAGATTCAAACCTACTCCTTAAGCTTAGCTAGCATTTAAGGCTTTGAATGGTCATTTCTCTCTCATTTTCTCTCTCATTCCCTTATTTCTCTCATTCTTTCTCCCCATCTTCCCCTTTGGTCGAATTTCACTCCCTCATTCTCTCCCTTATTTCATACCCATTTCTCTCTTATTTTCCCTCTTTCTTGTGAAGGACACTTAAGCCGCCATAACTTACGAAAGGTACACTTAAGTGCCAAAATCGAAGTAAAATGGATCACTTGAGTGCCAAAATCCGGCCAAAATCGACGTGTCAATTTTCCGCAAGCGAGTGCGAAACAGCGTCGTAATGCCGACGTGGCCAAAAATTTAATATAAAAATTAATTTAAATTAATTTAAAACTAAATTTATTTAAATATTTAAAAATATTAACAGTTTAAAATTTAAAAAAATATTAAAATTTAAAAATTTAAAAATTTAAAAATTTAAAAATTTAAAAATTTAAAAATTTAAAAATTTAAAAATTTAAAAATTTAAAAATTTAAAAACTTAAAAATTTAAAAAATTTAAAAATTTAAAAATTTAAAAATTTAAAAATTTAAAAAATCTTTAAAAAATTTTAAAAAATTTAGAAAATATTAAAAAATTTAAAAATTTAAATAAAAAAATTTAAAAATTTTATTAAAATTTTATAAAATATTATAAAAATTTATAAAATATTTAAAAAATTAAAAAATTAAAAAATTAAAAAGAAATTGAAAAATTTAGAAAATCTTTTAAGAAAAGGAGGCGGGCTTGGCCAACCCTCCCCCACCTTCCGGCGATGGCGGGAGGCGGCGGCAGCGAGGGCTCGCCCTTAGCCATTGGCTGCCTTTCTCCTCCTCCTCCTCCATTTTTTAAAAATAAATATAAATTATATTATTATTTTGTTTTTAATTTAATTTAATTAATTTTTATATTATATTAAAATTCAACTTATACCAAAACAACGTCATTTTGGCTGATTTAAGTGCTCTATTCTGGCCAACACCCGAAACGACGTTATTTTGGTGCTGACATGGTAAAAATTTAATATATAAATTAATTAAACTTAATTAAAAAATTAAAAAAATTTGCAAAATTAAAAAGTTACAAAAAAATTTTAAAAAATAGAAAAGGGAGGCGGTTGAGGGCTGAAATTTTTTGTAAATTTTTTAAATTTTTGTAAATTTCGTAAAATTTTTAAATTTTTTGTAACTTTCTAAAAAAAATTTGTAAATTTTTTGAATTTTTTGTAAATTTTTTGATTTTTTTGTAAATTTTTTAAATTTTATGTAAATTTTTATAAATTTTGTAAATTTTTTGTAACTTTCTAAAAATTTTTGTAAATTTTTTAAATTTTTTCTAAATTTTTTAAATGTTATGTAAATTTTGTAAATTTTTGTAAATTTTGTAAATTTTTTAATTTTTTTGTAACTTTCTAAATTTTTTTGTAAATTTTGTAAATTTTTTTAAATTTTTTGTAAATTTTGTAAATTTTGTAAATTTTTTGTAAATTTTTAAATTTTTAAATTTTTTGTAATTTTTTAAAGTTTCTAATTTTTTTAAATTTTTTAAAATTTTTTAAATAAATTTATTTTTATATAAATTTATTTTAAATTTAATTTAAGTAATTTTTATATTATTATAAAATTCAAATGATGCCAAAACAACGTCGTTTTGGCCAAATTCGAGCTGACTCAGCTCTCCGACTTGACACATCAGCGAGAAATATTAGTATTTTAATGCCACGTATGATTTCCGGCCAACTTCGCCGGAGATGGCACTCAGGTGTCCCACTTTTCTTAAAATGTGGCACTTAAGTGTACCTTTCGTAAATTATGGCACTTAAGTGTCCCTTTCTGCCAAATTGTGGCACTCCAGGGGTCCGCATGTCCATTTCTCTCTTATTTTCCCTCTTGGATCTCACCTGGCTACCCTTACCATCCACCGCCCGCCATCCATGTGCCGTCATTCTCACCAACGTGCTAAACTCCTTGGATGTGAACTACCACTGTCCAAGCTTGTCCATCAATGCCGCCCTTGCTATCCAACTACCACCATGCCTTGTCCTGCCCTCACTGAGAGCCACCACCACTATCAACCCCTTGTCGCCATCACCACCACTCGCCGTAGCCTAGTTTCAAAAGTGAGTAACTTTCTAACTCTTAATTCGGGTTGTAATTGTGCTTAAGAATAGGTGTAGGATTAGATTAAGGGATAATGATAGTTAGGTTAAGTGATAAGTGGATAAAGGTGATAAGTATTGGTGATAAGCTATCATGATAAGCTATAAGTAGAAGTGATATGTTATTGCGATAAGTTATTGTAATAGGCTATCGTTAGATGCGATATGTTATCTTGATAGGTTATCGTTAGATGTGATAAATTATTATGATATGCTATCATTGGAAGCAATAAGTTATCATGATAGGTTATAATTAGATACGATAAGTTATCGGGATAGACTATAACGTAATGCGATAAATTATCGTTATAAGTTATCATTTGCTTCGATAACCTATCTTGATTATGATAAGTGTTCATTATGTTGTGAGTTCTACATGGTTAGTGTTTGTTGAATGCTAATTTTAAATATGGCATATACTTATGCAATCCTTAAATTGGAAAATGGTAAGTGTTGATGGCATTCAATGATTATAAGTGATGAGTACTTATGGAAGGTTACTTTGAAAGATAAATCATGGAAGTATTTAAATGAAATCATGGTGTGATACACTATGAGACAGATGCATGATTGCTTTGATGAATGATTAATTGGGATGTGATCACATGGCATAATAGCATGACATGATTGTATGCAATCAATGATATTGCAATATGAGCGTTACACACATAATAGCGTATGATTATGTGAGGTAAGAAATGGACTTGAGCGGTGGTATGCCCGTATGATCACATAATAGCGTATGATTATGTGAGGTAATAGTTATATCCTAATGCATATCATTATGCGGGACAATGCTCAATTAAGTTCAGATGCCCTCACTTCAATGGGATGTCATTTGCGGATGGATTTCGAAACAAAGCTCCTAATGAAATGCCATCCTGATACGTATGAGTACACGGGATGTTGTCGTGCCTGATGGGTGGGACAATGCTCAGTTATGCCAAAAGATCACCGACCTTTGGGTTAGCTATGGCCGAGAGAGGTCGTAATAATCTAGACATATACATGTGCAATGTGCATGAAAATAATATTTGATTACATTTGGATTATTAAACAGCATTTGTGGTTATGGCACGTTACACGTTCTTGTTTATGCCTCTTGTATATGCCAATTATTGTGAGAATTGTCTATTTGACTATGTAGTGAGGACATTGAGAGAATGAGTTATCTACTTTTTGCTAATAGATAATGTAAAGTAAAAACTTTGCCATTGATCTGCCATCGATAGAAAAGTTGCATGTTTAGGGTGATTCCGAGGTGAACTACTTCTATACGCAAGGATTAGGAAGATTACTTGATGTTGTTATTTAAATGTTTTTAGGCCTTAAGCATGTTTGAACCCTTTCGCCACATCCAATTCAAGGTCCTATGGACCAATGAGATGACTGAATATCCAGTCATGGGGACAGATAATCGTTAGGAGTGCTACGTCATTACCATCTAGATAGATGAGGGATTAACAAACTTGGTACCCCATAAGTTTATAGCTTGGTACTATTAGGCACGCAAGGATTTGTTTGGCCCTCTTAGAGGTTTTAATGAATCCCCAGGTGCAGGACTTGGGAACACCAACTGAGACCCAATGGACCTGGACATCTCGGATGGTGCTACGACCAATTTGGATTCTAACCTGGTTCCCGCTCTTAGAGGTCTTAATGAACCCCATGTGCAGGATTTGGGAACATCAACTGAGACCCAATGGACTTGGACATCCCGGATGGTGCTGTGACCAATCCGAATTCTAACCTCATCCATCCTTCTTCATAACCAAGACTATATTAGCAATCCAATCAGCATAATGGGTGACTTGAATGAAACCAACATTTAAGAGCTTCATGATTTCTTCTTCAATCTTTTTCAACAACTCAAGTTTCGTCCTTTTGAGCTTTTGTTTCTTCAGTGGAATACTAGGATCAAGTGGTAACAAATGTTCCACTATCTCAGGGTCTAAACCCTGCATATCAGCATATGACCAGGCAAAAACATCTTGGTACTCTTTCAAAAGTCCAATTAATTTGTTGGTGTTTGCTTAAGAAAGACCTGCCCCAATCTTGGTTTTTTTAGGGTCGATTTAAGGGGTCGATTTGCGAATTTCGTAAAATCCGTAACAAAATTGGAAATTTGAAAATTAAAGGCACGGATGCATTGGCCATGAAGTGGGCCAGCAGATGGTGGTTTACGGCCAAAAGATGGCCGGAAAAATTCACCGGTCAACGCCGGTCAAATCTGGTCAACGCCAGTCAACACCAGATTGACCAGGTTGACTTTTTGTCCGAATTTTGTTCTATTTTTTTGGTCTTGCCCGATTTAAACGAAATCAAATATTTCTATATGATTTGGTTCAAATGAGATGCAATTGAGCTATCTCAAGTCGACTAATTGTGCACAAAATATTCAAATTCATTGAATTCCATTGAAGCGAGGCCACAAGCTAGACTGACATCTTTAATTGAATCTCAACCGGGCAAATTGAAGCTCAATTACTTCAATTGCACTCTAGTCTAAAATGCGCCAAGTCGAATTACGTAAGTTGAACCACCTTAGCTGGGCTTTCTAATCTTTGAACACGTCAAATCAACCAAATTAAAATGTATAAGCAAATCTCCCAAAGTTGACCCTAAATTTGGACTTATCTTTTTTAATGATGTATCGACTAAAAATTAGGTATCAACAAACTCATGTCATCTTCCCTTAAGATTCTATTAGAGACCTCCTTTAAGATCATTCACAATTCCATTTTAATAGAAAATTAGATGGCTTTGAGTAGGTTTTTTGCATTACCATTTGTCTTGTGTTCATAGTAGTCGAATAAGATTGTGCTCCATGGATTCCCAATGTCATTTGCTTGAAGGGCTGATGAGTTTGTGCAAACAAGCACACTAAAGATTGCCTCCATGCTTAGTTATTCCATCATTGCCCATTCTACCAAACAATGTTTGCTCTTCTTCTTGCAGCTAAAAAAGCTCAAAAGGCCTATGCACTGTTTATTTTCACATACGTTCTATTGGAGTGTTCGTTTTAAGTTATGACCATTGCCATTATGAGTAAGTCCATCGCCACCACCTATCACGTTCCTAGTGGAAGTAGACCTTACCCTATTAGGCCAGCTACCGGGGTGATGAGCCCAATTCCGCATTCATTTCTCTCCAAACATGAAAATTGTAGGAATTGGGATTCCATTCCTAGAGGAATCCAGTTCCGCATTGAACTAAACAAAACAAGTTTAGCCAGATTTTTGCCTAAACTCATCCCAATTATAGATTTGAGTTATCCAAACACTCAAATCTGCAAGCCTCGTGTGGAACCTACTAGATCTACTGTAGTGGCTCAAATCTCTTGATCAATAAAAGACTAAACCTTTAAATAAAGATGTTCACGTAGTTAATTCGACTCCTTTGTTTACTGGCATCACTTAGATTAGATGTACTCCATGGTCATCTTGCTTAACTTCCATGCAAATCACCATAGCTCAATTGATGACCCTCAACATGGTTCTGAGATATTATAGGATCATTGTCATTTGTTCTAAAAACTTAAGCTTTCAGAATCGTGGATCAATACTTCTATATCGGCATCATGTCAATTGTATATAATTGCGGTCATTGACAAACTTTTTTCCCATTCACAACTTGTTGATAGCATAATCACTTAACACCGAGCTCCGTATTTGTGCCATGTCGATTGAAAAGACTTAGTCACTTTTAGGTGTCAACAAGGTGAGAAAAAGATTATAGCGCTGAATGGATCTTTGAAATTGTGGAGGTCGTTGTAGAGTTCGTCAGCCCGCAGATCAGTGGGGCTCGGGCGATGCTAGCGACCGCGTGGGGTCACAGTGGAATCCGACCGTGTCTTCAAGCGTGCAAAGGTGAGGAGCGATCAACAGGTTGAAGATGACGAATAGTGCGACGATCCAAAGGTTGAAGACATCCGCAGAAAAGAAGCATAGAAGAGAAAAAGAAATAGAAAAGATAACAAAAAAAGGAAAAGGAAGAATCGGAAAAATCATTAGAAAAATAAAGTCATTTCGTCCACACCATGCTGTCACCATTACACACAAGACTTGGGTAAAGGAACTTCATTGCATTTTTCCTGCAAAGTTTAGGACTCCATTAATTCAATTGAATTGTTTATAATTAAAATTAAATCCATACAATAAGTTTAGAACCAATCATACAATTCTCCCTCTCAAAATATATTTAAAAATGAGTGAGTATGGAATATTGAAGTAATAATTTTTCATAATTATGTTACGCAGATCATCTGATAGACTTATTCTCAATTATAAAATTTACATTCCTATTACGAGGAGAACAGTGGGAATCCCTCCTCCCTGCAATAGTCTTTGCAATATTTATACATTAAAATTTCCTGAAGGTCAAAAGAGGAAAAAGAGAAGTATATATATAGAAAGACATTACGATCAAGACTGGAGCGGAAGAGGTATTGGGTAAACTTTGTACAAGAACGCTCATGTGTACGTGTCGTTGACTGGCTCTAATGTGAAGAGTTACTTGGCTGCAGCTCAAGCATCGGCATCAACGAAACTAGATTTGCCAAAAACTGGTAAGAGGAGAGCAAGAGGAAGCCCAGATTGGAGAAAAAGATGCGATGAATGCTGACTGACTAGGCTGCTGCTGAGGCATTGCATTAACGAAATTATGTATACAAAAACCGGTAAGAGGAGAGCCAGTAGAAGAGCAGATTGAGAAAAAGGATAAGATGAAGGCCGCTGCGTTGTGTTTTCTTCCAATGGCCTTGGCCACTACTGCCAGTAAGGACAACTGCAACCGAATGTGCGGGAACATGAGCGCGCCTTTCGCATCCTGGCTGGAGGAGATTTGCGCGTGGAGCTCCAGCCTGGTCCTCATTTTGCAACCACACTCTGGATTCCCCGAAGCTGACCCTTGTCAGCGACATTCCTATGTCCGACATATCATGGGAAAAGGGGACGATGACCGTTGGCAAGTACAGAGCTTTCAAATGTTATGACAAGAGTGGCCGTCTGCTTGATGACTCTTACTCGTATGGGTCGATCCCAGTGGGCAAAGACGAGCACTATACATTCTTGGACACCCGGAACAAGCTCGTGGCCTTCGGTTGGGACACCTTAGCTCTAATCTCGGACACGATCAGGACTTCTGGGGGTGGATCCTTCTCCCATTGCAGCGGACAACGACTTCATGCCTGAGAGCACTTGCTCCAGCTTAGGGTGCTGCCAGGCATCGATCCTAATGGCCTCAGAAGCCTTATTATAGGCATGGACAGCTTAACGAATTACACGCCAGTTTACAACTTCAGCTCTTGTGGATCAGCGTTCCTCAGGGACCGGGAGTCATTTAAGGTCTCGCATTGCGCATAGACAATGACTTAAGGGTTGTGCTGGATTGGGTAGTTCAACGGGATTTGACCTGCAAGGAAGTGAAATCGAACCAATCGAGCTATGCCTGCGGCACAACAAATCTGGTCCGACTTCAAGAACGGGCAGGGTTATTGTTGCTTCTGTGAGGCTGCATACATGGGAATCCATATGCCTCCCCGCTGTCTCTAGGATGTCTAGGTATTGTTTTGTTCTCTTTCTGAGCAAAAAACGTATACGTTTGGATCGGGCCACGATTTCCACGATCCAACTTCCTCAAACCATTTTTTCATCAAGTTTGAGTTAGATGCTTCAATCCAACCAGTATGCAATCCTAGGAAGCAAAAAGGACATGAACATGCGTTTACAATTCACCATCAATTCTGCTTGATATAGACATTGATAAGCGCAAGGATCCAGGACGATATCCATGTCAAGGAAATTGCACGACTAAGCCCAGGAACTACACACACAACTGCCCATTCGGCATGACTGGTGATGGCAAAGTCGGTTGCCAACTTTCTCGTCTTACCATAATAGCTGCAGGTTCTTTTATTCCTTGTAACGGGGGTTCAATAATCTAAAACTCTATTTGTTTCATGGAAAATAACTTCTAGGAAAATATTTTTTGGATTTTCTGGAGTTGTTTCATGAAAAATAAACTGCTAGAGAAAAACATATTTCATGAAGAAAAAAAAAATTCTTCTAAATTAGGAAAAAATGTTTTCCACTTTTGAAAAGTGAAAAACATTTTCCTCACTTGGTTTCTCTTATCTCACACTCCTACAAGCCTTCACTGCCTCCTCCTCCTTCCTCCTCCTTCTTCTTTTTTTATATTATTATTTGTTTATTTATTTAAATTCGAATTATTTTTATTTTTATTTTTTTGGGTAAGATTTTTATTTATATTTTTCTTCTTCTTTTTCTTTTCTTTTTATCATTTTCTTTCCTTTGTTTCCCCGATTCTTTTTTATTGGCCGATTGCCGGCGATAGCAATGGCCGACAACTAGTGACAAGCGCCAGCAAGCACGAGGCTCACCCATCTCTGGCAAGCGTGAGCATCGAGCTCGAGGCTCACTAGATTGGCAAGCACGAGCCTCGCCACAAGCTCGAGCTCGCCGAGCTCGAGCTCGCCGATCTGGCGAGCCGATGAGCGGCGAGCCTCGAGCTCACCGGCCTCAGCCTCTCCAAATTAGTGAGCTCTAAGCTCACCAGCCTCGCCACTCACCGGTGAGCACGATTGGCAACCAATGAACCTAAGCTTGCCAGTGGGCAAGCACCTGTCGCCTATGATGCACCAACACGTTACCGAAGTTTCCGTGTCGTGTCCGACACGCTCGAACACGCTCGGACACATTCGGACACACGGTCAACACGTGTCGGGTTGGGATTCCTGACACGCAGTCAACCTTTCTTGACACGTTCCGACGCGCATGTCCGAGAGAGAGAATGACGATGGAGGGTGGAGGCGAGGCCGAGGGAGCAGATGCGAGGCCGAGACAGTGAGGGAGGGCCAGAGGAAGAGCAAGCGATCCGAAGGGTCGCGTTTGCAATGCTGTGATGGAGGGCCGGCAGCGAGGCTACAGATGCAAAAGAGGGCCCTTCCGGCAAGCGACTGCGATGAGGCAACCGGGAGAGAGCTGTGTGACGAGGAGGAAGAAGAGGCCGTGGTTAGGGTTTTAGCGAGGGGGAGGGTGGTGGGGGACAATGGAAAGAAACCGAGCCGAAGAGGGGGTGGCGTGACGATGAAAGAAATCGGGGCTAGAGAGGGGAGGTGGTGTGGGGCGGGGGAAGAGATAAACCGAGGGGGAGGCGTGGGGGAAGAAATCGAAGGGGGGATGGGGGCGATTGATGGGGGCGGAGATTGGGGATGATTGATGGGGGCGGGGGAGCGGTGGAGTTGTCGAGGGAAGGGGGAGAGAGAGAGAGAGCAGGGGAGAAATCAACGGAAGATCTCGAGGGTGGTAGGTGCTAACGTGGGGGAGGAAGAGAGAGAGAGGAGGGAAGAAATCGAGGGCAAGATTTTGGGGTGGCATGGGGGATAGGGGAGAGAGAAAGGGGGAAGATAGGGGAGAGAGAAATGGGGGAGGGAAACGATTTTTTGGGGACGAGAGTTTCGAAAGAAAAGAGGGGGAAATAATTTTGAGTGGTAAAGTTATTTTTGTTATAAAAATAAATAAATTAGTTAAAAATTATTTTAAAAATAGGATTAATATCCGAAAAAACCCTAAACTTGTACACTTGTGACAAATTTACTCCAAACTATTTTTTTTACCACCAAAAACCCAAATTGGTATACTTTTGACAAATTTACCTCAAACTAGTACACTTGTGATAAATTTACCCTCTATTAGTTTTCGTTAAATTTTAATTAAGTTAAATGACACGTGACAATTGACTGGTATACTAATTTGAGATTTTATACTTTTTTGTCACAATTTACATTTTTGTGATTTTTTTGTGGTATTAATCCAATTTAGCGGAGGGTATAATTGTCACAAATTTAATAGTTTGGGGTTTTTTTATAATTGAATAAATTAATTTTGGGTAAATTTGTCATAAATGTACAAGTTTATGGTTTTTTATGGTCAGTCGGGGTAAATTTGTCACAAGTGTACCAATTTGGAGTTTTTTATGGTCAAGAAAATAGTTTTGGGTAAATTTGTCACAAATTGGATAGCAGTTTAGGGTTTTTCAGGGTATTAACCCTAAAAATAAAAATATTGAATGTTAAATAATAATAAATTTTGATGATTATAGAATATCATAGATTTATTTAAATAAAGTTGATTCTATTTTTTTGTTAGTCATTAGTCTTATCCATAATTTTTATTACAATTAAAAACATGTTCCCAAATATGGTTACACATTAATTATGAATATGTTTTTCAAATTTTCTAAGAATACATTTATTAATATTATTAGTATAAATTCATTGTAAACTCTTTATTTATTGATTTGTGAATTTGAATCAAATTAATTAAAAATAAAAATATTTATTTAATAATAATGTGTCACAACGTGTCGAAATTCTACATTTTTGGAAATGATGTATCGGTGTGTCGTGTCGTGTCGGGTCATGTGTCCGTGTCGCGTGTCCGTGCTACATAGCCTATCGCTGCTCGCCAGCCGTCGCCGTCGCCGGCGACTAGCCAAGAAGAAGAGGAGGAAAACAAAGAAAAGAAAAAGAAAAAGAAAAGTAATTTAATAATCGATTTAAAAAATAAAAATAGTTAAAACTATTTTAAAAAATAATGAAAAGTCAATTTTAAAAATAAAATAAATGAAAAAGAGTGTATGGAGGAAAAAGATTTATCTTACCAAATAGCGGAAAATATTTTCCACTTCATTTTCAGGTTTCGCCCGAATACTAAAAAATAATTACATTTTCCTTAAAAATGACTTTCCGGAAAATATTTTCCGGAAACACCACATTTTTCACGAAACGAACAGACCCTAAGCTATTCTTGCTTAGGACTACGAGTCGATTAGCTATTGATCTGGCTTATGCTGATGATTTTCAGAATTTGTTATATGATTTTACTTTGCAGCCGAGTGATTATTGGTCACCACTCGATGACCATCGCATTAAAAAAGATGGAGTAAGTCTCGCCCGTTGTGCCTTATGATTTTATAGGAATTATGTTTGAGAATCCATTCCAGGCACCGCAAAACTGCCCTCATCTGAGGTTTTTATTTATTTATATATTTCTCAGTATTCACTGAGAGACGCACACTGCCACACTCTGTTTTTCTTTGTTTTGGTCGTATATTCACTACACATGCCACACTTCTGTTTTCTTTACTTCAAAAGGTCCAACATTTATCTAAAAACTGTTGGAAAAATATGGCTTCAAATCAATAGAGCAATCAAGTCGGACTTTAATGTGTGATATCACTTTCTTTAAGAATTTATTTGCCCCCACAAAGTTGCTAATAGTCATTGGCAAATATCCTCCAAGAAACAATAAAGTTTTAAAATGAGAATATTATATAAAGAATTCTAGTATTTCTCCGAAATCTCTTTATGAAACAATTGAAAAGATGGTTATAGTTTTGGAAAGAATGCTCATAAAGGAAAAATGATCTCAATTCATTCCTCTGGAAAACTAACAAAACATATATATAAATCAGTCTTATAAAAAAAAAAAAAAAAAAAAAAAAAAAAAGGCAACTCTTCATGAAAAAATTGCAAAGTGAACGAATGCATCCTTTTAAAAAAAAGTTGCCCAGATAAACAAATGTGCCCATTCGGAAGAAGTTGAAAATGAACAAATGCAACCTTTAAAAGCTTGCAAACTGAGTGAGTTTCATTTTCAAAGGTTGTCTTGAAAAGATTAAAAAAAAAAAAAAATAAAAAATAATTATTATTTTTTAATAAATAAAATTTCAAATTTTCATAATTTCTGAAAATATCAATAAACAAATGTCGCGACCAAATTTTTCGGGTTTGGACCACACAGGGTTTGGCTTAATGGATTGTTAAGCCTAGACTTAACTCGGGCCTCCCAAGCCCATACCACCGCGACTTAGATTCAAGTTCTTAACGCAATAAATTTTCAATTAGGAGTCGCCACTAATATATTTTTGGTGGTCGATTAGAAACCCAAGTAAAGTAATGAGAGATTTACTTTACTCCTACGAACCAGAGATTATGGGTACGGGGACTTGGTTACACTAGATTTCTCTAATGCCCTTTTGGTACCATTCTTTTAATTTCAAAAATATTTTTGCAGACAACTTTGATTGATTTTAAATCTATTTCCTTAACATGTGAGGTGATCATGCGGGTGCGCAATCCACCAATTTAACACCCAAGTAAAAGCAATAAATAAATTGTAGGACTTACCTCATAGCAACGAAAGCATCGCATTGTTAGTTTAGAATTCACATCGCAAATTCTAAATATGATTTCTAATTAACACGCAATTTCTTTTTTGTTTTCACTTAATTAATGAGAATCATGCTTTATGCAATGCATGCCACTAATTTAACATGAAATGATATGACATGACGACATGACTTAGCTATATGACCTAAGCGATATGACATAAATAAGCATGCAGTCTATCCTAAAGCATGAGATGGATTTATTCTAAAAAATAATTTTTTTGAATTTTCCATGAGATTCGAAATTAAAAAAATGCAACACTTAAATATGCAATCTAAATTAATCTAATGACCTAATTCTAATGACGGGCAATTTCTAATTAAATGAACCTAACAAAAATCACTAAATGATGTGCATTGTATGAACCTAATTCTATACGACGTGCACATGGTTTTTATTCTCCTAATAAGCATGCAATATATCATAATATGCAAATGACGTGCAAAGAATGCCATAACTCTACATGACATATACATGATAATTTTTTGTTGTTTTTCCTTTTCTCCTTTTTTTATTTTTATTTCTTTTATTTTGAAATTAATAATTGTCAAATAATTAAACATGCAATTTAAATTAAATTAAAAAAAAAACTAATGTCCTAAGTGAATGCATTTTTTTGGATTTTTATTTAAGAAATTCGAAATAAATAAATTTCTTATTCTAAACATGCAAAATAACCTAAAACAAGTAATATCCTAACATGCATCTAATCTAACTAAAATATTTTTTTTCTTTTACGGGAGCAAACAAATAAAGGCATCAAGGACAGCACGGCAACAAGTCAAACAATATATCATCCATGTCCATTTAATTTGGGAAATAAATTGATGAATCGTATCTCGCGAATGAGATCGGATTGGCCAATTTTTAAATAAAATCACGAATCGTATCTCGAGCATGAGATCGGATTGGTGATTTTTCCGTACGATGTGGGCCGTATTTCGAGCGTGAAATCGGACCGTCAATCATATGTACGTTGCGAAATTAGGAAAATTTCCTAATTTAAAAAGATTTTCGAGAAACTTTGGATAAGATGCATAATTGGAAGATTTGAATTTAAACACAATATCAACGAATTAAGTAAAGAAATTATCAAATTAAATTTAGATAATATCTTTACCTATTTCGTAGATATCGTTCCCAAATTCGGACTCGTCGAAAGATGGCACTGGCGATGGCTTATGGTGAGCTTGATGCAGTGGTTCGATTGGGTGTGTCCACGGCTACAGGGCACGCGAGAAGACTGCGTTGCTGGAGGAGTTTATCGTGCTTAATGGTCTTGGACCACAGGGAACACTAGAAAACCTTTTATTCCAAAGGAAGCACCTGCACCCACAGAATACACTTGAAGCTAATCAGACTTTTTACCACTTGTAGTCTCCTTGTTCGCATATGGTCCACGTGCACTCCTCTAGGAAATTTTCACCACTTCATTCATGAATCACACCTGCACGCAAAAAGAAATTTCTTATTTCTTTCTTCTATTTTAACAAAAACCTCCGGTGGACATAACGTGCGAGAATTTCTGCCGCAGCTACACGCAATCGGAACTTGTCCTAGCGATTGATCGGGTGAACGCGGAGGACCTCAGTCACCAACGGCATGAAGGAACTGCTGGGGTCAAGCGAGACATTGACGTCGATCGTGTCGATGGGGTTCGCCAAGGCAGAACCACGGCAAGTGGACTCAAGGATGAACGGCGAAGGGGCTGTTTGCCAATATGGCTCGGCTCAAGAATCGGCAAGTGAATCTCACTTGACAACCTGCAAAACAGAAACTCAACGTTGCTAGTTCGATGGCTGCTGCTTGTGGCACTTGTGGCGAGGATCCTCGTTTGAAGGTTCACGGCTTGGCTGTATAGGAACTCCTCGGTAGCAGTTGGTCAAAAAAAATAAAACCTTTGAACTAATTAAAGTTAATATGATAACCGCATGAAAAATAAGAACGAGTATCTTTTTCAAAGGTTTTTTGAAAAGACACAAAAAAAGTACGGAATAATAAAAATAATAATTATTTTTATTTTTAATAAATAAAATTTCGAATTTTCATAATATCCGAAAATTCTCAATAAAAAAAAAAAACCTTTGAACTAATTAAAGTTAATAAGATAACTGTACGAAAAAAATAAAAAATAACAAATGGGTTAGCGCTAATTAAACCACGGGCGCATAAGCGTGCAAAGTGCGCATAATAATCATGCACCCGCATGCAGGTATGGTGAGGTTTAACCCACACCCAATCTTTTATTTAGGTATATTAAAGAAATCTCACATTTATTAATTGGCTCACTTTCTCCCACTTTTCTTATGTGGGATAAGGAAATATACACTTAGTTTATTTTACAAATAAACTTCCAACAAAAACTGCAAGGTTGCCCACATGATCAAAAGTACATAAACGAACTCGGTTGATTTTAAGAAAAAAATTACTAACAGCCCTCCGACCTAAGAGTTGAAGGTTGAAGAACTATGAGATCCAAGGTCGTCGACCCTGAAACGCGATCGCTGGAGAGAACGGCATACCGGTATTTGGTTATGCGGAAAATGTGAGTGCCATTTTCTGGATCCTCCATTTGGTAGCGTCCCTTGCTTGCACTGATTGCTCATCTGTTCGCCAACCTCAAGTTCAGTCAATTGGATGAAACTCTCCAATTTGCAACACTGGCAGGCACACATAAGGATCTCGATCAAATCAAGGGCCGCACAGAACATAGTCATCAGTTGAAAGAATTAATTGAGTTCAACGCACGAAATGCAAGGAATGGTGGCCTAGACTCCATTTGTTTACGGAAAATTTATTACTTCTAGAAAATATTTTTCAGCTTATCATTTTTTATAACATTTTTCAATATTTGATTAAAACTTAAAATCAACTAAAAATATTTTCTGCTCTTTGGTATAGAAAATCTAATTTTAGGGAAAATTATCAAAAAAATCAAAATTTTAATTATTTTATATTTCCTTTTTTTTTTTCTTTTTTTTCTTTTTTGCTTCTCTCTTGGGCGGTTACCGGCCACAAGGAAGCTCAAGCTCACCAAATTCAGCAAGTCAAGAGTTGTCAAATCTGAGCTCACCATAGGCCAACAAGGCACAAGGCCTCACTAGATTGATGAGCTCAAGCCTCGCCACAGGCGTGTAGTGAGGCTCGAGTTCACTTGTGGCTGGTCATTGGTCATCATGATGGTCAACGACTGACCAAGGAAAAAGCCAAAAGGAAAAAAAAAAATTATTAAATTTTTCTTAAGAAAATAAAAAAATAATTAAAATGAGTGCAAAGGAGGAGAACGCACTTGGTCTAGGTGAAACAAAGAGGAGGGAAAATGATTTCCTCCTTCAAAAATAAAAATCAAAAAATTCATTTTCTACATTTTTGAAGGTGTTTTTATTGATGGAAATTATTTTCCTTAATTAGTTTATTTTCAATAAATCAAACGTCAGAAAATCTGGCAATTTTTTTTTAAAGTTGTTTTCCGTGAAACAAACAGAACTTTAATGTTCCAATAATTTCACCATTTTTTCATTAGCTAGAATAGGGGTCACATGTGTCACACGTGGTTTGGGGATATTAACATTTTCATACAAAAATCATTATGGATGGCAACCATGCTCTTAACCTTTGGATCATCGTTGAGTTTATGGTAATCCCGTACTGAATGTTTAATCTTCGCAATAACTCTCCGCACCAAAACATTAACCAGATCGTCAACATAAGTAAACACGTGGCTAGAGGTTATCCATATCAGAAATGTGTTATCGACGACCGCGGAAATTTTATCGATATTAATATATATATCAATAACTATTAGTTGAGTTATCGACACACGATAGCAAATGGAGCTCATGGTTGACAATTATCATAAGGATACAGATTAAAAGGGGATTAAAAGATCACCGATCGAGACACCAAGTGGAGCAAAAACCTGGAGAATGCTAAAACTGAGTTACGATATTTAAAATCACTAGTAAGTAAAACAATGAAATCCAATGACTCGTGGGAGAAGGAATAAAGTTGACTTAGCAGCAAAGTGCAAGAGATTGAGGCACGAGTTTTAGGGAATAACCAGATCATGGTGATGTGTAAGCATGGAACCAAGATTTTCAAAGACATGGAAGCATGGCTTAAAAAAAAAAACTGCTCATAGGCAGTTACATTAAGAGCACCATAAATACTTGCGTTCGTCCACTAGAGCCCCCTCCCGTGAGTACAAACAAATGAACATGTTATCTTCCAATCTTGCATTGTAATTATAATTTCCATATTTACATCATCGATTAAATTCAAGACAAAAAGTTTTGAGTCATTGACTGCTCAGCTGGTGGTAGAACAAGGTAATCCACCCATGAGCAGAGAAGGCAGCTGGAGCCAAGCTCTAAATTCCTTGCACCATGAGAAGGATATTTGAGGAATAACAAACCAACTTGACTGATCACATGATGAAAAATATTTTATTGATATTGTTAAGCCGATGATTGCCAACGTCCTCCATGATATTATATATAAATCTGGATGCCAAGCCAGTGAATCTAGATACGAGGAGTGTCAGGAAAAAAAAAAGGGGGGGGGGGCACCGCCTATCTCTCCCTCTCTGGATTTCTCCAAATTTCTCTCTCTCTCTCTCTCTCTCTCTCTCTCTCTCTACTGCACCAGATTTTTCTCCCTCTCTCCTTTTTTTTGCGATTAAGCGAGCGATCAACAATAATATAGACAAAATAAGAAAATAAATCGGACACCAAATTTACATGGTTCAGTCGTAAAACCTATGTTCACGGGGAGAGCGGCAACAAATTTCACTATAGATCAAGCGATACAAGAAGATTACACACTCAAGTCACTCAAACACTCTCTCGGTGTTTTCCAAGCCCCAATTTAACCCCAAACCCAAGTGTTTATAAATAAACAACTCACTTGGAGATAAACTCACGGCACAAAATTACCACGCATTCAAGCTCGAACGAAAACGCTCTACGTACGTCAAACAAGAACAGTGTCTTCATGTACGTATCCTCTTCGTAGGGCTTCTCTGACGTGCGGCTCCTCTTTTATACTGATGAAAGAAACCTTGCCCTTTTTATATTTCCTTTTATATGTGTGCCTAGGTCAAACTTTGACCTGGGCCCACCACAATTTGTCTTTCACGTGTGGAGAGCTCGGCAGCCCTTATTTTTTTCCTTCTTTGCATGGCCAAACAAGAAATAAGCATGAATGTGTGCCCAAGTTTTGTGCCCCACGGCCAGATTCCTTTTTCAACTTCATTTCCTCTCTAGTAAATCCATCGCGAGTCCAGTGAATCTCAAACTCTAGTCATAAATTTAACAATCTACACATTGGCTCGACGTTTGAGCCAAATTACATTCGCTTCGTAAAAATTCAAATTCTACTGCTACTTTCCCATAGCCCCCGATGGGCTCAACCGCCACAGATATTATCCAAGTCCAAGCCTCACTTGAACTTTGTCATAACCAAAGATCTCATCAGAATACCAACTTCACATGCACCTTTAACTGCTCCACAAGGATTTTCTGACACAAACTCTTCAACCGCAAATAAAGTAAAACCATTATTATATCAATATCTGTTAGGAGATCGAATACATACCCTGTCAATATCGGCAGTTACAGCAGCCGTTAGCTCTATAAGCTCCACCTCGCTACAAGCACCATCTGTGTCGATTACTTTGCTAGTACTCATATTCGCCACCTCAGGAGTTTCTAGTCGCAACTCCACCTTAAGGTGAACACCGTCTAGATCTGTATTAACACTGCCACAAACACTCCTAGCCAGAAGTATTAGAGACTCGTCAAACGTAACTTTTCTGCTGATAATAAGTGAATTTATATCCGAGCACCACAACCGATCGCCCCGCTCACCTTGTGCATAGCCATGGAACATGCACCTTGCCCTCCAATTAAGCTTACCATCACTCATTCAAAAATAACACAGGCAACAAAACATT
This sequence comes from Eucalyptus virginea, assembly GCA_014182375.1. Classification (NCBI taxonomy): domain Eukaryota; kingdom Viridiplantae; phylum Streptophyta; class Magnoliopsida; order Myrtales; family Myrtaceae; genus Eucalyptus; species Eucalyptus virginea. Next base: position 21,682,151 of record CM024519.1, read on the forward strand.
CTAATAATAGAATAACCAGCAACATTACCTGACCACACTTATTCAAGAGTCCGCCTTTCAACAGCAGTTGATGGGAATCTATTCACCAGGTAGCTTACCGTACTTAGCACATCAGCTAGGATTCTCCTAACAATGCCAACACTAGAGATAATTTTTCGAGCCGTCTCTAGTAATGTTCTACTCATCAATTCTACAAATTGTTGTGATTTACTAGCACTAGTGCGATGTTTCATTATACTCTCTTTCATGCAGAATTTATTTGCTAGCTCCGAATAGAACTCCATGTTATTCTCAATTCGCACATGCTTGATCGACTTACCAGTCTCCGTCTCGATTAAAGCTTCTAATCGCAAGATCTTGACACCAGCATCAAACTTGTGCCTTGGGACAAATACCTAGGTCTTCCTCGAGCAGTCAATAGACTCTCGAACAGATGCATCCGACGTCTCCGCAGCGAAATTTGTCACCGTCTCACCTTGAAGTTTATACAGGCCTCCATACTTGATTCCTTTCGTAATCACCAAAGCATTTCGAACAACCTTCAGAACTCCACCTTTTGAAGAAAGTTCTTTTTCAATTCTGGAATATGCCTCATTTCAGTCAATGTCCTCACAATACCATCATGCATTCTGATTTTAACATCACCAACACCCACAACATTGCACTCAGCGGTGTTCCCTAACTGGACTTTACCACTACCCTTGTACTGACAAGTGATAAACCAGTTTCTATTTGGTGTGACATGAAAAGAACAACTAGAATCCATAATCCATCCATCAAGCGATGAATCATTAGTGACAGACAAGACATAATCGGCATTATTTGCTATAACTGCAACATTATCTGTAGAATCAATCATAATTCCCTTACCCTTCTCATTCTTCAACTTAAGACAATCCCTTCTAAGATGCCCCCTCTTGCCACAGCTCCAACAGACAACATTACTAGTACTAGACTGACTACGCCTGTTTATATTAGTACTACTATTACCCACACGTGTTATAGATCTTCATCTATTTTCACCGACTAAAGCAACAGATACAGATTTGTTAAATTCTCTTCTACGAATGTCCTCGATCAGAATCAAATCTCGAACCCCATCAAACGTCAAACTTGTTGATTCAGAGGAATTACTAACAGCAGTAACAGTAGTATTCCAACTATTAGGCAATGAGGATAGCAGAATCAAAGCACGTACCTCATCTTCAAAATTAATCTCCACTAAACTCAATTTACTAACAATCACATTGAATTCATTGATATGATCTGCAACTGACGCACCTTCACTCATCTTCAAATTAAATAGACATCGCATCAAATAGATCTTGTTGATCGCAGAGGGTTTCTCGTACATATCTGATGGGGCTTGCATCAAATCAGCAATGGTCTTCTCCTTCAAGATGTTAAACGCGACATTACGAGCCAACGTCAGCCGAATAACACCCATAGCTCGTCTATCCAGCAAATCCCAATCAGCTTGCTTCATCATCTCTGGTTTCTCCCAAGATAAAGGTAAGTGTAGATTCATCTGGTAAAGATAATCTTCAATCTGCATCTTTCAGAAACTAAAATCCTTCCCATCAAATCTGTCGATTCTCACTTTTACTTCTTCTGTCGCCATCAATTCGCTTCAACTTATCCAAGCCTAGCTCTGATATCACTTGTTGCGATTAAGCGGGCGAACAAACAATAATATAGACAAAATAAGAAAATAAATCGGACACCAAATTTACATGGTTCAATCGTAAAGACCTATGTCCACGGGGAGAGCAGCAGCGAGTTTCACTATAGATTAAGTGATACAATGAGATTACACACTCAAGTCACTCAAACACTCTCTCGGTGTTTCCCAAGCCTCAATTTTACCCCAAACCCAAATGTTCATAAATAAACAACTCACTTGGAGATAAACTCATGGCACAAAATTACCACGCATTCAAGCTCGAACGAAAACGCTCTACGTACGTCAAACAAGAACAGCGTCTTCACGTACGTATCCTCTTCGTAGGGCTTCTGCAAGCAACGCGGATATGCAAAAAAAACTTCTCTGACGTGCGACTCCTCTTTTATACTAATGAATGAAACCTTGCCCTTTTTATATTTCCTTTTATACGTGTGCCTAGGTCAAACTTTGACCTGGGCCCACCACAATTTGTCTTTCATGTGCGGAGAGCTCGGCAGCCTTTATTTTTTTCCTTCTTTGCATGGTCGAACAAGAAAAAAACGTGAATGTGTGCCCAAGTTTTGGGCCCCACGGCCAGATTCCTTTTGCAACTTCATTTCCTCTCTAGTAAATCCGTCGTGAGTGTAGCGAATCTCAAACTCAAGTCATAAATTTAACACTTTTCTCTCCCCCTCTCTCTAGATTTTTCTCACCAACTTTACACCCTATAAATAGGGGTTCTTGCCCCTTGTGTGAGTGTGTGTGTGAAGCGTAAGTGGAGTGTGTACGTGAGTGTGTGAGTGGGTGGCGTGAGTTGTAGAGTGGTAGAGTGACAGAGGTCTTGTGTAGAAAAGTGTGTGTAGTGGTGAGGCGTGTGAGGCGTGAGATGTGTATGAGAGTGGTGTGTGTGTAAAGAGTTTGTAATATTATTTAATAAGAATAATAATTATTTTACTTCTACATCCATTTGCTTCTCAACAATTGGTATCATAGCAGGTCATCAAAGATCGTGCGAAGACAGTGGTCAGGGACCATTGTAAGTGAGCAAGGCGGTCAAGTTCGTCGAGCCAAGGAGGGAGTACGTCGAAGTTTTGCTAGTGCACAATCTGGGATTGTGAAGTCGGTTGGTCTGGGACCAGGCTTACTTGGTATAGTGCAGGGCATTATACTCAAGTCACGATGGCGGATTTCTCAAGTTCGGTAAGTGGCGTCGAGAAGCTCAACAACTCAAATTATAATAATTGGAGTACCCGCATGCAATATTACTTGCTAGGTCAAGATTTGTGGGATATCGTTGGCGGGAAAAACACCACACCACCCACGAATGATAGCAAATTAAGAAAATGGAACATAAAATCAGGTAAGGCTCTTTATGTTCTTGCCGTGACTGTTGAAGATGAATTATTGCAACACATAAAGAGTGCGAAGACCCCGAAGGAGGCCTGGGATAACTTGGCGACGCTGTTTGCAAGGACAAACGATGCCAAGTTACAATGCCTGGAGAACAAGCTCCTCTCAGTCTCGCAACAAAGTATGATGATAAGTCAATACTTTTCTAAAGTTAAAACTATTTGCGAAGAAATTTCAAAATTAGATCCTAAGAATGTCATCTCTAAGACAAGAATGAGAAGAATAATAATTCACTGGTTAAGGCCGGAATATAATGGTATTGTTACGGTCACCCATGGATGGGCAAATGAGCCAACTCTAACAAAGTTGGAGAATATATTGGCCAACCAAGAAGCCTTAGGTAAACAAATTTCTAAGGTCTCAATTAAGGAGGATGAAAGTGCCCTCCTTAGTAATAAAAGAGGGTTCAAGGGCCAGAATAGAAATAGAGCAAGTGCAAGAGATGGCAAACCATGGAAAAGTCATGGAGAATGGCAAAAGCGAATAGAAGGAACTGGATCTTGACTAGGGGGAGCTCGTCGAGACCGTGATAAGGACGACAATGAAGATAAGAAGAATAGAAGGCGTAATGGACGGTGTTACATGTGTGGCAAAGTAGGTCACTTTGCCACAGATTGTCCGTTCAAAAGAGTTAAAGGAAACGTCGCGGCATCTAAGGAAAATGATAGCGAAGAAGAGTGGGATTTCCAAGCATCCTTTGCAGTGGAGGAACAAGAAGAGCTTGCAAGCTCCTCCATCATAGAGTTAGAAGATGCGATGGCCCTCATCACCGTAAGTGATAAATTGATTGATTATGATGAAGATTGGATAGTTGATCAGGGTGCTCAAATCACATGACCAAAGATCAAGGCAAGCTAGTAAACATGTACGAGTACAAAGGTGGATGAGTAGTTGTCACCGCAGACAACTCAAGGTTGCCGATTACCCATGTGGGCCAAACGATGATAACACCCCAATTCAATTCGCATCAAGTCAAACTGAAAAATGTATACCATGTGCCGGGAATGAAGAAGAATCTCTTGTCTATGGCACAACTTACAGACTCAGGCAATTATGTGGTGTTCGGTCCTAGAGACGTTAGGATGTACTGCAGTTTGAAACCTACTGGTACACCAATCATGGAGGGGCGTCGATTAGAGTCTGTCTACGTGATGTCAGCTCAGACAGCATACGTAGACAAAACTCGAAGGAGTGAAACACCCGATTTGTGGCATGCACAGCTTGGGCACGTGAGCTACCATAAATTAAAGGTGATGATGAAGAAAAATATGCTAAAAGGACTCCCCCACTTGGAAGTCCAAGAAGACATCGTCTGCGCCGGATGCCAATACGAGAAGGCACATCAGCTTCCATATGAGGAGTCCGCATTCAGAGCTAAGATGCCTCTCGAGCTTATCCACTCAGATGTATTTGGACCAATGAAGCAACCATTGGTCAGAGGATCAAAGTACATGATAACATTCATCGATGATTTCTCTAGGTACGTTTGGGTCGACTTCATGAAAGAAAAATCTGAGGCATTAAACAAATTTAAGGAGTTTAAAGCAAAAGTAGATTATGAAGTAGGCAAGAAAATACTATGCCTTCTCACAAATAATGGGGGAGAATATAAGTCAGATGATTTTACAAAATTTCTTCAAGAATGGAAGATACGTCGACAATTTACTTGCCCAAATACGCCACAACAAAATGGAGTTGCCGAAAGAAAGAATCGGCATTTGGCAAAGACATGCAGGAGTATGTTGCATGCAAAGAATGTTCCACCCAAGTTTTGGGCTGAGTGTATGAAGACGGCAATGCATGTGATCAACAAACTACCTCAAGCAAGGCTTGGCTTTATGTCACCTTATGAGAAGTTGTGGAATCGCAAGCCCACGGTAAGTCACTTTAGAATATTTGGGTGTGTATGTTATGCATTCGTGCCAGACCATCTTCTCAACAAGTTTGATAAAAAGGCAGTTCGCTGCATATTCGTGGGCTATGACGATTAAAGAAAAGGATGGAAGTGTTGTGACCCTATAACAGGGAGGTGTTACATTTCCAGAAATGTGGTGTTCGACGAACTATCATCTTGGTGGTCATCACAACCTAATTTAAAACAAGTTGAAGAAGAGATTCGTGAAGGAATGGAAGAAAATGACGAGATTGATAAGGGCCAGCCAATTGAAGAAGAAAATGATAATGTAACTAGAATAAAAGAAGTCAGAGCACAGTCACTAGAAAAATCAAAGAGCCCATGGCAAACTGGTGTACATCTGAGAACTACATAAGAGCTTCAACCAAGTTAGATGGAAGAACTTGAAGAACAGGAACCTCAAGTTAGGAGATCAACAAGACAAAGAAGACAGTCCCAAATATGCAAATGCGGCGCTAACCGAAGATGTCGGAGTAGTCGAGCCGTCCACATATGAGGAAGCTTCGCAAGACGTGGAATGGAGGAAAGCCATGGAGGAAGAAATACAAGCACTAAGAAAGAACGAAACATGGGACCTAGTGCCGAGACCTAAAGAGGTATTTCCTATATCTTGCAAATGGTCTATAAACTTAAAACTCGACCAGATGGATCGATAGAAAGATATAAGGCATGACTAGTTGCTCAAGGATTCTCTCAAAAGTATGGCTTAGATTATGATGAGACCTTTAGTCCAGTGGCAAAGATTACTACAGTTCGAGTCTTACTAGCACTTGCAGCAAGCAAGTCATGGAAATTATGGCAAATGGATGTGAAGAATGCCTTCTTACATGGAGAACTAGATCAAGATATATACATGGAGCAGCCATATGGTTTCAAAAGTAAGATTCATCCAAATTATGTTTGTAAGTTAAAGAAAGCCCTCTATGGCTTAAAAAAAGCCCCGAGAGCATGGTACGGGAAGATTACTGAATTTTTGGTGCAAAGTGGTTATTCTGTAGCCTTAGCAGACTCGAGCTTGTTTGTGAAGGAAGAAGATGGCAAGCTTGCAATAGTATTAATCTACGTGGATGATCTAATCATCACTGGAGATAATGAAGAGGAGATATGCCAAATCAAAACCAACCTCTAAGTGCGGTTTCAGATGAAAGAGCTTGGAGAATTAAAACATTTCCTGGGACTCGAGATTGAGAAGACCAATGAAGGATTATTCCTATGTCAGCAAAAGTATGCATGAGACCTCCTAGACAAGTTCGGGATGCTTGATTGCAAACCTATATCTACTCCGATTGATGGAAATGTAAAGCTATGTGCAATTGAAGGACGAGAATTGAAAGACTCAACTATGTACAAGCAATTGGTGGGTAGGCTTATTTACCTTACCATAACACGGCCTGATATTGCCTTTGCAATAGGAGTAGCAAGTCGATTCATGGAGAAGCCACAAAAGCCTCACTTAGATGCAATCAAGCGCATACTAAGGTATGTAAAGGGTACATTTGATTTTGGGCTTTTGAATAAGAAAGAAGCATCATGTGAAGTTGTAGGCTATTGCGATGCTGACTTTGCTGGAGATCGTGACACACGAAGATCAACTACTGGATATATATTTAGCCTCGGATTAGCAGTAGTGTCATGGTGTAGCAAAAGACAGGCAACTGTGTCACTATCTACGACAGAAGCTGAGTATAGAGCAACAGCAATGGCAGCACAAGAGAGTACATGGCTGGTATAGCTAATGGAGGATCTCCATCAACCAATAAATCAACCTACACGGATATATTGTGATAATCTGTCAGCCATAAGCTTAGCGGAGAATCCAGTTTTCCATGCGAGGACCAAGCATGTAGAAGTGCGCTATCATTTCCTACGGGAAAAAGTATTACAAGACAATATAAAGATGGAGTATGCCAAAATAGATGATCAAGTTGCAGACATCTTCACCAAAGGCCTTGGAGCTATAAAATTCAAAGAGTTTCGAAGGCAACTAGGTATGATCACAATGTCCATGCTAAGAGAGAGTAGTCGGTGAGGAGGAGTGTAAGAAAAAAAATTTAAAAAAATAAAAAATAAAAGGGGGGGGGGGGATCCGCCTCTCTCTCTACTGCACCAGATTTTTCTCCCTCTCTCCAGACTTTTCTCTCCCCCTCTCTCTAGATTTTTCTCACCGACTTTACACCCTATAAATAGGGGTTCTTGCCCCTTGTGTGAGTGTGTGTGTGAAGCGTGAGTGGAGTGTGTACGTGAGTGTGTGAGTGGGTGGAGTAGGTGGCATGAGTTGTAGAGTGGTAGAGTGATAGGAGTCTTGTGTAGAAAAGTGTGTGTAGTGGTGAGGCGTGTGAGGCATGAGACGTGTTTGAGAGTGGTGTGTGTGTAAAGAGTTTGTCATATTGTTTAATAAGAATAATAATTATTTTATTTCTACATCCATTTGCTTCTCAACAAGGAGATCCTACACCTTTCGCCCAATTTTCCTTCATTGACACCTGCTCAAGTTACTTTCAGTATAATAGGTCAGTTAATTTCACCCCCACCCCCGGTCAATCTGGAACAAAGCTATGTTGAGCATCGTTGAAGAAAAGATGAACCTTCAATGACAGAAGATGTTGAGCGTCAATGAAAAAGAGCTAAAGAAGGGGAAGAAGAGCGAAAGGAAGAGCTCACCTTGACAATGGATGAAAAACAACATAGACTCGTGAAGAATAGTGAAAGGTGAAAAAGTAAAGAGTTGCTCCAAGGAGTGTTTTCTCCTGTTTAGATTAGAAAATTCACTTTCCTATCGGTATATATTGATTGTTTTGTTGACCGTGAACAATTTTCAGTTCACTCTCCTCGGTCGAAGCAGCAAAACTGACGCCTCTCCTAGGCGGCTCTAAGCACCAAAGTCCTTTGCCCTACTTTGGAAGCAGAAGACAAGACGGGAGAAATATCAGTCGAACGTAGATCAAGCAAGAACTCTTTATTTTCTCCATGTTTGCGTGGATACGAGGACGATCTGTGCGGAATTGGAGGAACTTCATCATGGCTTCAACAATGGCGTGGGTGATTCTCGGCGCCAAGCTCAAGCTTGAACCCTCGCATCCAGAGCCAGATCAAGAGTTCCTCTTGTTCCCTCAAAATCAAAGGCCTAGGGAAGCCTGATTCCGTCGCAGAAGATTTGCTTAGGGGGTAGAGACTAGAGAGAGAACTGAGCTGAGAGTGAAGAGCGCGTGAGCTGTAATTTGTTTTGGGCTGAATTAAGGCTTTTGTGGGGTTTTTACTTTTTAGGATGGGCCGAACCGAAGAGGAATTTGTACTTCTGGATTGGATTTGAAATCTGGACAAAAAAATTGTGACCACCATGGAGGCCGTGGCGACAGAGCATTTTTGAGGACGGGTTTCAGTAATCGTCCCTATAATGTTGTCGCTCGTTGCATCTTTCTTTTTGAGCGATAAAACGCCTCTGCTCTTTTTATATACTGGGATTGCTTTTTGGAAGTCAAAAGCTTGTTTATTAGAGCACACATATTTCCACGAGTTCTTCCCTTTCCAAAATCTTATATTACCATGTTTTTCCCCCCAGTGTAATAGCTTGTCTCTCTCTCCCACGAATGCCATGGACTCATCACGTGCATGGCTAATTCTTATTAAAATTATATTTTATAAAGCTTCATGAAATGATTAAATTCAAACTTTGAAATTAAATATTTGTCATTGACTAAAAGCAATTTACAAGATGATCTCAAATCCTTAATTGGAAATCTTCTGACCCCCAACTCAGTTATGCTAATGTCACAATCCGTGAATCCTCTTGTACTCGTGACACTTGTGAGTGGTACTTGAGGTTATCGAGTGAAGAGTGAGGAGGCAGATGAGACGAACACAACTGGTCTATGAAAGTGATATCAGGACGGTTGGTGCTAGAAGTTTTAGGATAGAAAGATTATATCACTTAGAGGCTTGGAAGGCAGGGTTGGCCTTCCATGCACAAACTAGTCGAGAGTTGATGCCGCTCTCCTGATGAGGCCATGGTAAGCCGAAATCAGGTGTTGAGCCTAAAGAAATCTGCTATCTCACTCGATAAACTAGATGCCCAAACGAAGCTGGGCGTAGTACGATCTCGTACAAAGAAGCATTTATCGTATTATTGTTGGAACAGCTATAGAAGAAAAGTTGGCCTTGCGAATTCCGCTCACCAAGTGCCGCACGGGCCCTTCCGCGGCCAAGGAATCTGTTGGCCCGTGACACTAACATGAGAGTTTACTAATTTTACGTCTTTTATAGAACATAAACACAAGAAAGATATTGGTTGATATAGTTGATCTTCAGAGTATATCTAGACTAAGGCAAATAATGACTCCCCTTTCTTTCCAAGGACATCTCAAAACTGTTTGGTCTTTTATAGTTTTTACAAATACAGCGGTCTCGCCCTCCAATGTGGGGCCAGCAAAATGGGCTCCTGACTCAAATTGGCTGAGTCCAGTGCGATATGGGTAACTCTTGGTCTTTACTCACGGGTGACCTATTTTAACCCATTTTTCCCAAGCCCACTGCACACCCTGCACCTACAACGTATCCGATCAAGAGCATGAAGCAATTCGTGGGCACTCATTACCAGGCCTTCACCCGGCAGCTTATCAACATCTTCGATCTCCCAGTCAAGGCCGTCCTCTCTCCTTCCACTCTCACCTTCGACATCGCTGGCTCTGCCCCTCGCAGCTTGGGCATCCTCAAGTTCATCACCAAGCTCTCTCCATTTTTGTGGATTTATCCTTTTGTGATCGAAGTTACGCTGTTTTGTTCGAGTTCTCTCTACAGTTGAATTGATTTTGTTGAGAAGCCCTCTTTTAGGCTCTTCCAAGGTCTAGAGCATTAGTTATGTTGTAGGTGATGAAATGAGAGTATAGGCAACACAATTTTCAGTGTAAGAATATTTAAATAATAAATTACTAGAACAGTTGGCAATTGTCCTAAATTAGAATCTTTCTAGATCCTTGTTTGCCTCTCCAATAATTTTTTCTTAATGTTTTAGATTAAGATTAAAGTCCAACCTACACATGAAAGGGAGTGCTAAAATATTTAACTAGTAAACCACGCATTCTTTCTTAGTAACTGAACTAGTCAGCAATGTGGCTAATTGCCTGCCTGTTGGATGAGACTTAGACGTGCACCATTTGAACCTTACATGTCATAGCAGTAGTTTCTACTGATCTGCACGAATCTCTGTGATCGCTTATGCAAATTTCTGTTTTCATGATGCCCATGGGCGTTGGGTTCGTGTAAAACTCTGCCCAGAATTTCAATAGCCCCAACGTCTTTGACAAAATGCTTCTTAGAGCACACTTCATGGGGTTATATTATCAGGAAGTGAGCGAGCTTTGAGGCGAAAAATTCGTTGAAATTTTTTAAGCTCTACAGTTTTTGCATCATGAAGACGTTGACCTTGGAGATAATTGGGGGGTGATTATTTAATGCCTGAGAGAAAATGTGTCCATCGGAGACGTGGGTGTAGGCCCGTTTTAATTGTGTGGAATTTGACGAATTCTGCTGAGGGTAGGTAAATTGACATTTTGTATGACGCACAGAAGAAGATGTTTGGGATTTTAAAGCTCTAGCTTTTGCATCATGAGGTGACCTTGGAGATGATTTTTGGGGGGGTGTTTTTTTTTTTTTTTTGGTCAATTCTACTCTATTCCTACGCTAGACTCACTCTCAGACTTTTGCCCTGCCTCTTGCAAGGCGTGGGAGTCGAAACCCACTCTTGAAACTTACGCGTCCCCACCCCATCCCCCTGAGAAGGTGGGGATTTGAACCCCTCACCTCCCCCTTCCATGTTGGAAGGGTGGCCACTGGGGCGAATCCCAGTGGTTGATGGGGTGTAGTTTGAATTGTGTGGAATTTGACGAATTCTGCTGGTATATGATAATTATATAGTTGCGTGCGTTGCAAACGTCACAAAGGGTGAGTAAATTACATTTTGTATGATGCACAGAAGATGTGTGTGTATACTAGTTTCTATAACCAATGATTCTCTGAATTTTGTAGTTAATAATAGCTCATATTAACGATGGGCCTCCTCTCATGACAGCAAAGAGTCCTACTTCTACGAAAGAAGCACGGAGCAAGAAGTGCTTCCTTCTGTTTCAGGAATTTAATCTGGTGAATGGTCTGTAGTTTTTCCGTTTCAAACTGTCTTCCGTTCTGTTGGTGATCATTTTATGATGTGATATAGTTCTTGCAATACAGACAATATGTTCTTTCGTCGTAGTAATTAATTGTGGGCTTATTTATTGGACTTCCAATGGGAAAGCTCAGATTTGATATTTGATCTTTTCTTGTACAAGAGGGTCAAACAGGCTCCAGATGCTCGTGTCCTGTTCCGGACTTTAGTTTTCCACTGGTAATGCAAGTACTAGCGTATGACCTCTTCCTAAATTTATTGATATGCATATAATTGAGCAAAGCAATGTTGGAATTCAAACTTTAGCCATTAATTTAATAAATTCGTAGGATCTTATGATTTTCAATTTGATCGTTGAAGATGTTTGAACTATTCGTAGAATCAAACCCACATAACTTCCTTGAGTGAGTGTGGCTTTGGAAAATAGGTTAAAATATGGGTTACTTTATGATTTTTTTTTGGTGTTTCAACTCATTTATAATCCCCCCCCCCTAGAAAGAAAAAACCGAGTTATCCATACGAAATTAGGCTCATTAAATTTGAGTCACCCATTTTGCCAACCATAAGTCCTTTATAAGTATTTCAATTTTTAGGTTTTTTTTTAATTTAATAATGTGTTTATTGTTTATTTTTATTTTTTTAATTTGATGTGAAGTTTTCATCCAAATAACATATACATGTGAAGAGTTGAAGTGGGTTAAATGGATGGATATGAATTTTTCTAGAATATTGATGTGCTTTGGTGATAAAGGTTGGATATGAGTCATTAACTTTATATTATATGAAAATGGGTTAAAACCGGTTAAATATGTCATTATGGATCAAACTATTTTCAATCCAACCCAAACCACATATTTGACCCCACTCCCATGCAAGTCATTATCATGCTATGTAGATACAGCCGGTAGACTTATTCTTTTTCAATTACAAAGTTTACATTGACTTCTTCTTTCTCAATTATAAAATTTCGAATTCTTCTATAAAGAGTCAAGGGCATTTAAGAAAGAAAAAAGAAAAGCTGTAACTAAAAAAGTGGAAACGCCTCCTTGCTTGTATGAAAGTCTTATGTTATTCATATAATAAATATTCCTGAAGGTCAAAAAAAAAAAAAAAAAGATAAATACATGCACAGGGAGAGATTACAATTAAGATGGTGGAGGGGAAAGGGTATGAAAATAACTTTGTACAAGAACACCAATGGGCACGCATTTCTGGTGGCTCTCCCCACTTATATTGGAGAAAAAGGATGGCACTAGCATAATAGCACCGTTAGCTAGAATTTCTAGCGGTGCTGTTATGATTACAAACTTTAGTTTCTGGCTTATTCAAAGAAACATATCCAAAGTTACATTAATCCGGCAATAAAAAAATTCATAAGAAATTGAAGTGCAACTTTCAAATGATGGACATTATTTAGTCAAATAACAACAACATCTAGTTTGGATTATTTTAACATATCAGAATCCATTGAAAATACAAAGGCAAGCGAAATTTTCGGTTTACAAACGAAAATACAAGTCAGTCTCTATTCTTAAACAAGAATGATTCGTCAACTAGTCTGGTGATTTTGATGCTGAGAAAATGAGGTATTTGACATCAATTTCTTTTCTTCATTGTGAAAATATCATATTTAGATATAAAGAGCTTAATCCTTTCTTTTAATCCCTTTTAGATAGATGAAGTTCGTATTAAAGGTAAAGTGATTGATGCAAATAATGTCAATGCGATGAAATGAAACCAATAATATGATAGTAGAAAAGCAATGGAAGCAAAGGACTTTCGGATTTCTATTGGAGAAGTTGGGAGTTCGAAACTCCTCTCCTCCGGATAGGAGTTTATGTTTAGAGGGTTTATCCATATGGCGATACTCCATAGGTTAGGAATACACCTAGAGGACCAAAAAAAAAAAGAAACGAATTTGAAAATCACTCACGATTACATCATATAGGTAATAACCATAACTTGTGTGCGAACCGAAAATATTGTTCTCCAGAAAAGACGGCAGTCACTCTCCACAGGTCAGTATCGATGACTAGGTCTTCCAGTAGGATGACAGACTTGGCTGCCGCTGAAGCATCGGCGTCAAAACTAGATTTACAAAAAGGCAGGTAAGAAGAGGGCCAGAGGCAGCACAGACTGGAAAAAAGATACGATGAGAGCGGCTATGTTGTGGTTTCTGCCGATGGCCTTGGCCACTTTTACCGAGAAGGACAACTGCGACCGAACGTGCGGGAACATGAGCGTGCCTTTCCCGTTCGGTCTCGACGAAAGTTGTGCGTGGAACTCCGGCCTCGTCCTCATCTGCAACCACACATCCGGGTACCTGTCCCTCGGCGAGAATGTTCCGTTGTTCGACATATCCGTGAAGAATGGGACAACGATCATTGGCTTGTACAGAGCTTTAGACTGCTATGATGAGAGTGGCGTTCGGCTTGACGGCTCTAATCCTTACCCATCGATCACACTGGGCGAAGGCGGGCACTTTACACTCTCGGACACCCGGAACAAGCTCACTGTCTTCGGTTGCGACACTGTGGCTCTTATCTCGGACTCCGCCGGGACTTTTGGGAGTGGGTGCTTCTCCTATTGCCGCGAGGACATCAACTTCACGAGCGAGAGCACTTGCTCCGGCCTCGGTTGCTGTCAGACGTCGATCCCCAAGAGCCTGAGGAGCCTTAGTATAACCATGAGCAGCTCGACGAATTACACCTCAGTTCAACGCTTCAGCTCTTGTGGATCAGCGTTCGTAGTGGACCAGGAGTCGTTTAATGTCTCCGATTACAAGCTTCCTGTCCCGGCTAATATGCGGGAATACGTTTTCTCAAGGGTTGTCGTAGATTGGGTAGTTGAACGGGATTTGACCTGCGAGGAAGCGCGATCGAACCGATCGAACTATGCCTGTGGTGACTACAGTATCTGCTCTGACTTCACCAATGGGCAGGGTTATCGTTGCTTCTGTGAGGATGGGTACACGGGGAATCCCTATGCCTCCCCTCTGTCCCCAGGATGTCAAGGTATCGTGCTGTTCTCTTTGCGAGCCAAAAATTACATGTTTGGATTGGCTATAGTTTCCACGATCCAACCTCCTCAAACCAGTTTTTCGTTAAGTTTGATAGTTCAATACGACCAATACGTAACTTTAAGAAAGAGAAAAAAAAAAACGTACATCTACTGTTAACGGCTGACTCTGTTTAATATAGACATCGATGAGTGCAAGGATCCAGGACAATATCCATGTCATGGGAATTGCAAGAATACGCCCGGGAACTACACGTGCGACTGCCCATTTGGCATGACTGATGATGGCAAGGTTCGTTGCCAAACTTCTCGTCTTGTCATAATCGCTGCAGGTAATTCAACTTCCCTTCCGATTGTGTCTCAGCAATCTAAGCTATCCTTCACTTAAGACTATGAGTCCACTTGCTACTGATCTAGCTTATGTTAAAGATGGTCAGAAACTGTTAATCACACCTCAACTCTAAAAATATAGGAGAAACGCCACGGTGGTTCTCCTATTCAAAAGCCAATCTCATATGATATTAACATGTTACCAAAATATATACATCCATTTATATATCATAAAACAACAAGTTATTTATAGGATTAGAGTCCTAAAGTCCACCGAAAGGAGTACATATACATCCTCATAGACCATCAAACTAAACTTAGCAAATACCATTTCCAATGCATACAACTATCTCAAATTATATTGACATTCAACTCCCCAAAATTCCCCTACTGATCTTGCTCTCATCCTATGAGCCAGTCGCTATAGAATCTAAAAAAGAATTGAGATGAATGGTAGGTGTAAACCACTACCTAGTGAGTAATACATATCTCTTTTAAGTGAATCAAGTCTTCACTATGCACATTTAAAAATGATATCAAACACATTTATCCTAATCTAGTATTAATATGCCTACAACATCAAAGACGAGTTATATCACTTCAACAAAACTTTATACATATTAAAAGTAGTCATTCAATTACTAATAATGAAGCAAACAACAATAGTCTAGTTTTTTAATCCGTCTAGTGTTTCATATCAAACCATGACCAATCTTAGCACCCTATGACAAGGCCTATCGAGATTCCCTCATGGCGTAGCCTCCCCACTATTAGCCGATTGGTTGGCCCAAATAGGATATCTTGAGACGTTATAAATACACAACCACTCGATGGGTTCAAAATTTAGCAACAATGAGCATAAAACTACTAACTCATCTTCGGACAACTCACAAAAAGAATCCAAAATCCACGTCATTAGTTGAGTTTACAAACCAAAACATATAACTTTTCATAATTCTAGCCATCAAGAAGAATTCATTTTAAATAGCATTTCTCAAACCATTTCATAAATGGTCCACTGACAACCTATTCCTAGAGAAGTTTTACCATGCAATTTCAAACAACCAAATGGGTAATAAATGGCCAATCCACTTCTATGAAATAAACATGCTCCAGACACCATATTTTTAGTGAATATCATGCCAAACAATGCCCTTTCATAGCTTATAACATGTCTAATTCCCATCATTCTCAAGACATGGTGAGGCAGCCTTGCCCATGGCCAGAATAGCCTCACCCAGATTTGGGCAATGGTTGGCAAGCTCCGGCAACCTCGCCGGTCACAGTGAAAAAGAAAGAAGGAAAAGAGAAGGAAAAAAAAAGAAAAAGAAAGAGTAAATAAATAAAATTAAAAAAATATTTAAAAATTTTAAAATTATCATATCAGCACTAATCGTACCATATAAAACAGTTAGCATTTACGTCAACGATTTCCAGTCAAAATTGGCTAGATAAACTATATTGCCAAAAATTTAGAACTAAATTAACTAAATTTATTTATAACTGAATTGATATAAATGCAACATATTGAGGACTTTTTTTAAATTATTACCCTCTAGGGTGTGTCTACGGATCCTTGGAAGATGGGTCCTAATCATTCAATAACCATTGGATTAAAAAAATAATAATAAGTTTTGCTCATTGACTGGGAAACTTTTATGTTTTTGTGTATTACAATATTTTCAAAAAATTACCAAAAAGTCTTACACCTATCGTATTTGTGTCAATTCAATCATAAACATTTTAATTATACCAATTTAATCTTAAACATTTTGATGTTTTATCAATTGAGTTCAACTAGCAAATTTTGACTAGAAATCGCTAATGTGGATATCGGTTGTCCTAAGTGACATGACCAACATTGATATAGATAATTTTTAATAACATTAATTTTTCAATTTTTTTATTAATTTTTTTCTTTTTTATTTTCTTTTCCTTTTCCTTAAGTCTTTTCTCATCGTGGCCGATAGGGTTGTTCTTGCCTAGACCATTGTGAGGCATAACCACAAGTGAGGTTGCCTCACCTAATGTAGATGAGCCTAGCCTTAGCCCACAAGCCCCGTGATGACCTCACCTAGATTTGGGCAAAAGCCGCAACCCTAGTGGCCGACAAGCTCTCGTGACCCTTGCCAACCATAGTGGGAAAAGTAAAATAAAGGAAGGGAGGAAAAGAAAAGGAATGGAAAAAAATAATTAAGTATTATCCACGTTAACACCGGCGTACCACATAAGATGGTTGGTATCCACGTTAGCATTTTTGAACCAAAATTAGCTAGAGCAAAATGGCAAAAAGTGTCAGAAAAGTTATGAACCTATTACATTGATACTAATTCAGTCCTAAACATTTTATTGATGTCAATTTATTTGTAAACCTATTACATTAATACAGTGCCAATTCAATCCTTTTGACTAATTTTGGCTTAATATTGATGATGTGAATGCCAACAAGCCTATATGGCACAAGCAACGCCGACGTAGACAATTTTCAATAATATTCAAAAAAATTCAATTTTTTTTTTTTATTCTTTTCTTTTCTTTTTCCTTTTTTTCCTTTCTCTTTCTTTTTTTTTTTCCTTCATCTTCCTCCAACTGGTCATCGGACCTCAACAACCAGCCAAAGGCGAAGGACCTTACCAGCCTCGGTCAACCTCGCCATGGCTAGGCAAGGCTTGTTGTAGCCAGAGCAACAAAGTCAAAGGCTCAACCCCGATGGCTTCTAGTGAGGGCTCAAGTCTCGTCATGGCTAGGTGAGGCTCGACCTTGCCAAATCCAGCAAGGTCGAGCTTCACCTCTAGTGACTTCTAGTGAGAGCTCAAATCTCGTCATGGCTAAGCGAGGCTCGACCTTGCCGGATCCAGCAAGGTCGAGCCTCACCCGTGGCCATCGAGGCTCAACCTCGCCAAATCCAACTAAGGCAAGCCTCGCCAACCCAACGTGAGCAAGGGCAAGACTCGCTAGATCCGATGAGGCTGGTCGTTGAGGTCCAACAATCGACTAGAGGAAGAGGAAGCAAGAAAAACAAAGAAAGAAAAAAAAAAAAAAAAAGGAAAAAGAAAAGAAAAATTAAAAAAAAAAATATTTAAATATCATTGAAAGTTGCATACATACATGCCAGCCGTGCCACATAGGCCAACTGTTATCCACGTCAACAATATCTGGCCAAAATTAGTCGGAAAAATTGAATTGATACTAAATTAAAAAGTTTAAATTGGCACCAATAAATGGTTTTGAACTGAATTGATAGCAATACAATAGGTTTATGATTGAATTGACACTAATACAATATGTTTGGGACTGAATTGAAATAAATGTAATGGAGTTATAACTTTTTTAGTAATTTTTCTCAATATTATCTATAGGAGTTATGGGAAATTACAACAATATTTTACAAATCAACCATCCGTCCTCCTCTGCGGTTATTCTTACACACAACCACATTCACACTCTATTTCTTTCTTTTGGTCGTTTATCCACTCCACGCTCCTCACTTCCTTTTTCTTTCACTTCAAAAACGCCCAATCCCCTTTCGGCTAAAAGGCTAAAATGTCCAACCTTAACAGTGAATTACCAATTTACCCACGTGACCAAAAGTACATGAATGACTCAATTAAATTTAAGTGTGCGTTTGTTTCGTAAAAAGTAAATAATTAGAAAAGTATTTTCCCAAAAATATTAATTTATATCGCTTGAAATAATTAATAGATGAAAAATATTTTCTTTATCAACAACATAAAATTACTTTTTATACATTCATTTTTATAAATAATTCAAATGATCATCTTTTAAAAATATTTTTTTAAATAATTTATTTTTCATAAAATAGACGTAACCTAAGGAAAAATAAAAGCTAACAAGCCTGTGTTCCAAGGGTCAAATGTTGAAGACTCCTGAGATCCTAGTAATATGAAATAGGACCACTGTGAAGAGAGAGAGGGAGAGAGACTTCGACGAGCATTTGACGGCTGATGCCTAAGGTGATGGTGGGCTACGGCTGTTTGGTGCGCAGAGAGGGAGAGGAAAAGTCGTGATTGGGAATTTGATTGGTGTGGCCGCATGTTCAACCGAATGTGAATTTTCGGAAAATGTGAGTATATTTCGATAAACTTGGGGCACGTTTTGTGGTGTAAATTAATCCGGATAATCGATTTAGTGGCTGGTACTTCAGAGGATAAATTTAAGAAGATCCAAATTCATTATTTGTCAAAGTAAACCGATCGTTCGGCAGAGAAACTAATCCATCCGTTCCGCAATTGTGTTGCAGTCCTTGTACCGGTAACGTTGTGCATAATTGTTAGTGGCCTGCTCTTGTTCATATGCAAGAGGAGGGCCAAAGAGAGATACTTCAGGCAAAATGGAGGCGAGATATTGAAGCACCAGAGAGTGAAAATCTTCACTGAGGCAGAGTTAGCTAAAGCCACCGACAACTACGATGCAAGCAACAAGCTTGGTGAGGGTGGTTTTGCTTCAGTTTATAAAGGAAGAGTGGACGGCAATTTTTTGATAGCAGTCAAAAAGCCTAAAGATGTCCCTATCAAGAACCTGAAAGACATGAACAAGGGCGGGTCTCTAAGCACTCATGATGAATTCTTGCATGAAATTAGCATCATTTCACAGGTGAATCACAAGAACTTGGTCAAGCTCCTAGGCATTTGTTTGGAGACAAAAGTGCCATTGTTGGTCTATGAATTCATCCCGAATGGGACCCTCTATCACCACATTCATGACAAGCGATCGACCATCCTACGATCTTGGAAGAATTGCCTCAAGATTGCCTCAGAAGCTGCCTCGGCCCTTGAGTACTTGCATTCCTTGGCCGACCTACCAGTCATTCACAGTGATGTCAAGTCCCTGAATATACTTTTGGATGAGAAGTACTCTGCAAAAGTATCTGATTTCGGAGCCTCGGTTTTGATTTCGCCCGGAAAGACTCATGTAGCCGAAAGAGTACAAGGCACAATAGGTTACCTCGATCCACAATATCTTAGCACTGGTGAATTAACTACAAAGAGCGATGTTTATAGCTTTGGGGTCATCCTCGTCGAACTCCTGACCGGAGAGACACCGACTCGGCGGACAAAATCTGGGGAAAGAGTCAGCATTGTTGAATCTTTCATCTCTGCCGTGAAGAATCGAACACTCCTCCATATGATAGATTTCGAGGCATCCAATGAAGGTGAAATGCGGGAGATCGAGGAGGTCGGTTTGCTTGCTAGAAAGTGCTTAAACTTTAAAAGTGTGAATAGGCCAACAATGAGAGAAGTGGCCGAGCAACTTGCCAGGATCAACAAGAACTTGTGGGCCAATCCGCAAAACGATGAAGAGACTCAAAGTTTACTTGACGAGCCAAGACCTGATTCTCTCTTGACTTCAATCACTGGAATGAACAAACCCGACTCTGCTTTCCTCTCGGTATTTGACATCGAAGCAGCCACTACTAGTTCCAGCGTGGTATTTGACATCGAAGCAACCACTACTAGTT
Organism: Eucalyptus virginea; assembly: GCA_014182375.1. Taxonomy (NCBI): domain Eukaryota; kingdom Viridiplantae; phylum Streptophyta; class Magnoliopsida; order Myrtales; family Myrtaceae; genus Eucalyptus; species Eucalyptus virginea. The sequence continues at coordinate 21,702,123 of CM024519.1, forward strand.
CCAGCGTCTGAATCATAGTTTCTAGTGCGCGGCCATAGACAAGAAATAAATCCAAGGCCATAGACAAGAAATAAATTCAATGGTCGTATGTTCATTCTGATCTTTAGATTGAGGTTCTGTTTATTTTACAGCTGATCAATTAGGGATTTCATAGTTTTATAAGGGATGATCTTATTTTCAGTTAAGTACGGGGCACTGTGCATGATTATACTCACTTCTGTTCTAGCTATAGTTTTCAAAGCTACACGAAAAAGTCAATGCGCAATTACTTTATTGAATTGCAGATTCACATAGACCACCTTTCGCAAATAAGGCACGAAGAAATTTACGTCTTTTGGTATTGCATCGAAGTTTTTTCTTTCTTTTTTTTTTAAAAAGACTTTTTTGCCACTATAGCAAAAAGTGCCGCCTCAAAGAAAAGCAAGAGTGCAAGAGGGACAAACTCTATTCACTAAATAAATTATCCGCTTTCGAGAATTTCCATCCTGACCAATTGCAAAATAATGTTAAAATTTTTAGAAGTTTGATTCCATGACATGGAATTCACAAATAGATTCTCATTCTATGATCTAATTCATTCTTTAATTATTTGGATTCCTAAAAGTTTTGGCATTATAAAAAAGAATACTTCTCACCTAAGGCAGCAGAGATCAGCGTTAGCGACAATGGTTGGCAACCGGCAGCAGGGACTGCGATTGTAGCAATGGTGGTGGCAGTTAGCGACCAACGGCGCTAAAAAATTTTTTAACTAGTATCCAAGTCAGTTGCGTTTGTCATAGGCCTAGGCCAAAACTTTCCTAGCTGAGCTTCTAAATTTTCAAGGATGTTGGAATCATATATTGGGATGTTAGTAAACCCTTATAATGTTCTTAATTTACTCACCAAACATGTAAAATGCGAATCTAGTAATTTACTTGGATGTGTAGTGAATTTCAAAGGAGTTTGAAACTTACTAATTTATTGGCCCATTAGTAAATTTCTTGTAGGGTGAATATTTTATTAACTACACTTGTGACAATTCAAAGAAGTTGATTAGTTACAAATTTGGAATTTAGATGAAAATAGTATAGTGTTGATATATATATGATAACATTTCAGAGGAGTAGGTAATATAGTTTTTCATTTGAACGTTGGTAAATCCTTGATGGTGTTGGTTATTTCCAAATGTGTTATCCGATATTGGAATTACCAATCATGTATCTTTTCACCACCAATATTAAAAATTCACCGATGAAAGAGAAAAACTCTCCAGCTCTTTGATCGCTGGAGCTTAGAATGGTCTCTGGATTTGACATGGAAGCAACTAGTATTTCCAGCATCTAATTTACTTGGTTTTAGTACATTAATTGGCCATATATGTTTAGGCCAAGTTCGTGGCTATGTTTGGATTATGTTTTCTTTTTCTTACCTTTTATTTCTAATTTAAATTGAAATTCCCGAATTGTGCTTGTTAATTCCACCTCCTGGGGGACTGTAGTGGCGTGTCCTGCATCTAAACCCTAGCCATCAAATGCTCCACAAGTCATAAAAAGAAAAATTAATAATAACAAGCATAACCATTCAGAAAATGGACACATGTTATAGAAAGCTCCAAAATATGCACTTCAAACATATATTACACTATCCAATATGGCATTTATTGTTCACTGGCTGAGTTTTGGCAATTCATTTACTTTACAATATGCCGTACCTCTGCCCTTAGGAAATTTCAAGCAACAACCATATTTTACATTGACAAACACCAAGATCCAAATAACAAATAATATAAATGATGGACATTATCATGTTGCAACCATAGCTTGCTTCATTTACCAGCGATTCCTCTGCTAACGAAAGCATTCCCGGCCCCACCTAAGACATTCTGAAATATATCTTCCCGACGGTCTGTCCAATCCCTTCGATCAAACCCCAAAGAATCCGGTGACCACCTGCGTTGCAATCCGGGTCGCCGCCTCGAGCACGGGGCCCGACTTGCTTGTCGGTTCCGTGATGCCGCTGTCCTTGAGGCCATTGAATATGATCTTGGCGCATATCGCATGGAGATGGTAGTCACAGACCGCGCAACGGTATATCCGCCCCTTCCGCTTCCTCTTGCACTCGCCGCATTGAAAGCTGGTCTCACCGCCGCCCGGGGACGCCATTAGAAGTTTGAGGGTATGTGGGTGCGGCGCGAAGACAATTTCGAGGGGCAACATGGCACAGCAAGGGTGGATCTGAAAGTTGCACGGGTTGCACCGGAATGAAAAGCCCTTGATGGATTTCCCGCAGACGTCGCACTTCGACTTCGCTTTTCCTAATTTCACAATTAATGATAGATTTAGCAACAGTCAAGAACTTACTAGTTGTACAGTGAGGACTGATGAATTGGGATAGAATTTCGCCTGGCTTTGCTCGAGGGTTTATGACTCTTGATTTTTAAATTATTTCTTGAAACAAAAAGCAAACAATGCTATGTCGGAAAAGGCTGAGTGGGGGCGATGTACCTTGAATTCTTTCTCCACATAAAGAGCGCGAGCGAAAAAGTGTTAGATAAGATAATTTTACAAATAAGAGCAATTAGCAAATAGTTCACCTTAGATTCTTTCCCAATATTGGGAGTCAAGGACATGGTAAGGTATTAAATTGGTTTGTAGTTTCAAGTCAATTCCAGCCCACGAGATATGTTAAACTGTTGTCTCTCTGTTCTTCTAGCATGTATTATACTATTAACCGACGTGAGATCGTTTCGATGTAACAGGACAAGTCTATCCAACTTCTAGCGGATAGACATGTATTTCGCCCTCGAGAAGAGCTGGTAAAAAACGCAATTTACCATTCAAGAAAGGCCATGAATTTCTTGATTAAAAAGAAAGGCGGATGCAGAAATGATACACTGCACTTCGATGAACATATCGTTACCTGGTTTAGAATAAAAGACGAGCTCGTGTTGGTAGTGCAGTGGATGGCTCCTGAGAGCCTGAGGGGCCAGAGCGCAGAACTCATGGAGCTGATAGTTGCAGTGCCGGCACGCGTATCGCTTGCCCGCGCCAAGTTCTTGGCAGCCCGAGCAAGTGAAGAGCTCAGGGAGATTCATGTGGAACAGAGGGTGATGGGGGTGGCTAAAGTGAAGCATTTCCGCTCCCACTATTCTCTCGGGAGAGGTTGGGAATTTGATCACGGGTAGGGGATTGTTAGGGACGAATTGTGTTGTAGGAGGGAATGATAATGGAAGTTGCATGGAGTGCTGTTTCTTTAGGGTTGGAGATTTTCTGATGGGCGGGGCTGTATTGTCCCTCATCATCTTTTCTTTCTTCTTTTCGGCTTGATGTGGTTACGCGCTCGAATTGGTTCTCTCTTTAGGCCGGAATGGACTTGGTGGGGAGTTGTGACTTGGGGTGGAGAACATTTATGCTGGACAGAAAAGGTGTTTACTGTTTGCATGGGGAAAAATTGGAGAAAAGAAGTGATGCTGGCTGCTTAGAAATTCTCTGCAATTCATTGCTTGGGTTAGTACCATATCAATCCCTTTATCCTAGTCAAATTCTTGGGGACAACTTTTTTGCTTAGACACACGTTATATAACGTAGATCATACGTTATAAATGCGTCCAGTGTTACATTTTCAATATTGAAACTTGTCGTTTCCAGCTTTACCTAATTAAATTTCTTTTTGTAGTTAAAGGTGGGGACAGAGAAGCACGGAGGTTTTGTATAATTAAGCGGTTGTTTCATTCAGAGCATGTTGGTCTGAATTTGGCACCAAATATGTATCGTTTTTGGGACATTTCATCATCAAAGTAATTTACTTGGTATTTACAATGTTTCGCGCATTACAAGAAGAGGGATTTTTATTATTCTAAATGAATATCAAAGCCAAAAAAGGGTAATTAATAATTGAGGAAACCATGAGTGTAGAAGAATTTCGAGTTGAAGTTCGCGTTAACATATCAAGCTAAAAGAGCCTCGAACATCCCGTTGGTATCAAATATAAAACCCAGAAAGTCTGGTGCAGCAAATTATTAAAGCAAATATTCTTGTGTTTTGCCGTATTTCTTAAAGTCGATAGGGCGACCAGCGACGAGTAATCTCTTTAGGGCTACTACTCAATGGAAGGGACTAAACGGTGGCGATTTGCCAAAAGTGCTGGTTATAACATATAAACTCGTAAGCTTATGGGTGAAGAGGACCACATGCATCATGCATGTAATAACATATAAACTCATAAACAAGGGATGTACCATACTTTAATATCCTCTCTCACATGCAAGCCAAATTAAAAGTGATGCCAACAATTTGACAAATGAAGAGCCCCACATGTGAAATAAGCTGGGTAAAACCTAACTGTAAAACTATTGGGATGGGTAGCAAAAGTCGAATACCTTCACTTATAGAGATTACCACATAAGGGAGTCCAAGCTAGAGCTCACAAACACAATTAGTTAAACTCGTTCAAAGGTTTAGATCAATTAGTTACAAGACAATTAGGATTATTAACTACCCATCATCATACTAATTCTTTAATATGAAATTTTTATGACACAATTGACACTCTTAATTTATGTATCATTTCGCATCAAGATGTCTCAACTTAGCATCATCTGAACTGTGTTTAGCATGAGATTTCTTCCTTAACCGATCATTAGAACAATTTGGGGGACACAACCAATCAACCAACAGCTTTGTTAGCACTTTCTTAGGTCGACGCAATAGAAACCCGATACGTTCACTCAAGAAGATCTCACCAAGGAGAAATTCAAGTGTGACCCCATAAATATATTTAGTTGTACCTACATTTGCTCACAAGTTTAAGTCAATGAATGATGACCAATTAGGATTATTAACTGCTCCACATTTCATTAATTATTCGATGTGCAATTTTACTAACACAATTCACACGCACATCTGAACTACCACCAACCATGCTGAGAAGTCCAATCCAAAATATTAGAAAGTCAAGGAGACTACATGCTTAAAGTATATAGACTCATTACGAGCGATGTGGATAATTTAACGTGGCTGAGCTGGTTCGGTTGCTGGAGGTAATTGGCTTCACATGTCATGTTTAACAACGGACTTATACATTTGTTATGTCCGGAAGCAAACAAGCGAATAACAGAATATAAGTTTTTCCGGATATAGGGCCCCAAGAGTACTATCTATTCCTGGTGAACGATGTTGTAAGACTTAGGTTGGAAGCAAAAGATTTATAATTAGACATTTGATACCCAATTGCACCAAAAGTCAAGTCTCTCTCTTTCATCTTTATAGCTTTTCGTAGGGGGACTTTCTTCACCTGGCACCTCCCCAATAATACATGTATATCTCCCAATAACTGTTCAAGATATGCCTTTTCTTTTCCTTACAAGTGCCAACTATTGAAATTGAGGTACAAAGGATTAGGAAAAAAAACTTTATGCCTCCATTTTCCAAAGCGATTTTTTCAATCTTTCAAGAAAAGGGAAAAGGGATGTGCATCTAAAAGTCATATACTCATTTCGTAGTTTCTTTTCTTGGGTGAGTTGTGGGGGAATCTTTAGACTTTATGCCCACAAATTATTAGTTTGTGTCTTCCAAGTGATTCCTTGTGGTTGTACTACTTCTTTCTTCACCACAGAGCAGAAGACACAGCAGAAGCCTCATTTCCGAGAAAAAGGGTGAGATTCCCCATTAACACGTTACTTGGAAAACTACCTCTAAATCGTATCATTACATTAATAGCTTCACATGTGTCTAGTAATCAAGCCCCCACAAAAGAAAGTTGAGAAAACGTACATCATAAGAGTCTGGATATCTATCATTGGCTAGACGCTATCGTTTTAAGAAAAATAATATAAATAATTTCTAAACTTTGATTCAATTTATAACATCGTCTCTAAATTTTTAGTGCATGTTTAATTTAGTCATTCAACTATATGAAAATATTCAATATTATCTCTAAATTTGAATCGATGGAAGGATTACATTGGATATTTCCATATAATTCGAAGTTTAAATTGAATATTTACGAAAAATTCAATGATCATGTTGAATAAGTTAAAAATTATAGGACAACGTTCTACATTGAGTTAAAGTTTGCACATTGAGCCAAAATTTAAGTATTATTTGTGTCATTATTATATTATTTTATTAGTATGATCATTGTTTTTTGGAGGACTATGAATAGAAGCAGGGAAATTTGTTTTAAAAGAAAAAGTAAATGAAACAGGGCAAGGTGTATCAATAATACTTTCTTACAAACAATGATTTCTACAAATAAATGCATAATCCGACGTAGTCCACCACAATGGAAACAAGATGCCCCTCCTACTTGGTAGTTGGCAAAGTAGATAAACAAAACATGAAATGACTTAAAGGTAATCAAAGAATATCGGCAACCAATAAAGAATGTCCTCCTCAAAGCACAAAACTCATATGTGGTCAGGAGGCGTATCCTTGAAGAGCCGTGTAGTTGGAAATTGTCATCAATTGAATAAAGCTCTTCCGCTTGTGGCCTTCTCTATCACTTATCGTACAAGTTATTGGAGTTCAAAACAGAAATTTAACCAATTTGAGATTTAGAGAATAATTAGCATTGAGGTCACATCTCCGGTGCATGTGATCTTGTTTCAAAGAAGAAAATTTCATTTTGGCTAATGCAATGACTTGTTCACAGCAAAAATTAAGATTGATGTGAATCATTCTCAGCAAACTACGGAAGTGTGGAAGTCGAGGTCGCTTCCTATTGGTCCCGGTAAAACTCCGAAGCGCTTTCCCAGACATGGATAAGTGCACGAACTATTAACATGCCGCCTCGAATGAGCTAGTGAAGTTTGTTCCTTCCGTATCGATAATTTTTCAAGTTGATTTGTTGAAGCACAAGGTTCAACGACGTCCATCATATGTTATATGCACTATACATATAGCCAAGTGTTTTCTTCCTCTATCATTCGGTAAGTCCAATACTTCCAAGAACTTTGATGCTTGATCTTGTTTAGAGAGTATTATTATATGTATTATATAGAGTGGGACTGTTGGAAAAAAAAAACTTAAAGTATAATAGCAAATTTATTATTCATTTATCCATCTATTTATTTATTGTCGTTGTTATGATTACCTCTTGTGGTGGAGGTTCTCGTCCCTTCACAAGGCCATGTCTTTTGACCATTTATATTCGAGTTTTGCGTTTTAAAGAGATTTGACCGTGGCTCTTTCGTCTTCTTCTTCGATTCTTCCTTCCTTTTCCATTGTTCAATCAAATCAAGTTCCAACTGATTTATCTTCTCTTGGTAAGTAGACTAAGAAAAGAACATTTGAATACGGACGTTGTATCCTTACTCCCCCCCAACTTTATTTCTCTACCTTTTTTTTTTCTGATTTGCACCACTTCTATCCTTATTCCCCCGACATTTGGATTATCGTGAGGTAGTATTCGTACCCATCATTTATGGATATGAAACTCGAATCCCACCTCGAAATACGATTAGTTTTACTTTCTCATTTCAACTAATTGAATAAACATATTATGTCAAAAACAAATAACATAATTAGGAAAAACTTTTTCAATTAATTCCTAATTAGGAAAGAATATCCATGGACTAACTTCATCAACTCCATCTTGTAAGAACTACGAGATCACTCGAAAGATGCCTTCGGCATTCAGGGGTTGCGGAGCAATCATAGAATCCTATCCAATATGTAAAACACATTAGCTGTCCATTCTTAGGTTAAGCGGTAAGGGTCAAAAATGGCAATAAGTTACTCTTAAAACTAGCATTCTTGAGGTTAAAGAGTCGGGCGAAAAGAGAGAGAAAGCCCTTTGTTTCCAATTATCCTATAGCTCGATTTGGAACCATGAGAATCCTTAGTTAGAATAGAATCCACTTCATCATCTTTTGAAATTTTGAGAAGAGTTGCACTTTGGAGAGAATAGTACAATGAAAGATGTAGACTATGTTTGGTGGGGGGAGTCATTTCTCTCATTGGTCTTGGTAGAATTAGTCATGGGCTGAAGCGCGATGGTTTACCCTGAATGTCAATAATTCGAGTTTGACCATCTTCAACTTATGAACCTTGCCAATACAAAACTCTACAATAATTCCCAATTTTCTCGATTCAACAATTCAATCAATGATTTCTCAATCATGGATATTGATAAGATCCCTCCATTTAACAACACCTTATGATGGAAAGGCCTTAAAGTGATTTCTCATTCATGGACAGTGATAAAATCCTTCCACTTAACAACACCTCATGATGAAAAAGCCTTAAAGTGAATAGCAAGGTTCAAATAAGCAAAGAATTGCAGTGGATACATGGGCACTTAGAGATGAGAAAGGGCATAGTAAGCAACAAAATGCTTCGAGGAATAGAAAATAAGTGTAGATCCAAAAGTAACCGAATTGGTCAACCTTTGAATTGCTATCGGATCCACAAGTAGGCAAGAGACGACTTAACAAACTGAAACATCTTAGTAGCTAGAGGAAAAGAAAGCAAAAACGATTCCTGTAGTAACAGCAAGTGAAAGCCTAAACCGTGAAAGCGAAGTTGTAGAGGAGCAGTACAAGTGTTGTGTCGCTAGGCAAAGCAATGGAATGTTGCACCCTACATGATGAGTAGCCGAAAGCATCAATAGTTTACACTCAGAACTAAGTAGAATGATACATGTGAAATCCCGTGTGAATTAGCAAGGACCACCTTACAATGGTAAATATTCTTGGGTGATCAATAGCGAAGTAGTACCGTGAGAGAAGGGTGAAAAGAACCCTCATTGAGGAGTAAAATAAAACATGAAACCATAAGCTCTTAATAATGGGAGTTCACTACTAAGACTCTAAATGCTTGCCTCTTGATAAATGAGCCAGCAACTCCTAGACAGTGGCTTGATTAAGTGAACCCACCAAAGCCATTGTGAAAGCGAGTCTTCATAGGGCAATTGTCATTACTTATGGAACCGAGCTTTGAGTGATTTATATATGACCAAGATGAAGCTCTAGTGAAACTAAGCGGTGGTCCATACAAACTGATGTTGAAGAATCAGTCGATTAATTGTGATTAGGGGTAAAATGCCACTTGAACATAATTCTTCTCGAAGTGCGGTGGGGCACAACAAATGGTAGACATCTAGGGAGAAAAGCACTACTTCGACGTGTGCCGCGAGAGCGGTACCCAATTGACACAAATTCTTAATATTTGATATGATTTCCAAATAATAGTAGTCAAGATAAGTTAGTGGGACAATAGGAATAAGCTTCATCATCGAGATGGAAATGTCTAGATCACAAATTAAGGCCCTGAATGAATGATAATAGGAACTTAAGTATGTCCCGCATCTGAAACCTGATTATATAACCAAACAGGGCCTGAGCACCTCGAGGAAACGATTTAATTCCAGACCATGGCATCCCGATGCCGATTACGACAAATATTCATATTTTTTGAGCTAGCATGGGCTTGGGTTTCACGAGGTGCATTTCCAAAGTTGACTTAATCGGGCCTAGGCAGGACGATTGCCAGCTAATGGAGTTCTCCTTCACTTCTCAGTCGAACCATAAGTACCTTTGGGCTGTAATCTGGGCCAATCCTTAAGTGGCCCACCCCAATGGACTTCTCCTTCACTTCTTCAGTCTTTGGGAAACGTCCTTTATTTCACTTCTTTGGTCGGAGTCGGGCCTTGCCATGTCCGTGGGCTTAGTGGTTTTATGAAAGTTCGGGCTTGGCCGGCCGAAGACGCGCTTTGAATCCTATGATCATATCAGGATCGCGACAACAATTTCTTCCTGTGAACGTCAGATATCATTCCATCAAGAGGCGATTGCATCGTTCTTGTGTTACATCAACCGTCGAGGCAGGTATCTCAGGAGTACCCTTCAAACCAGGAACATCCAAAAAGACACTGGACTGATTTTCTTGCGCTTACCCCGTGTTTGGCCAATGCATCAGCCCATCCGGTAGCTTCCTGGAACATGGCCTTGAGTCGATACACCCGCAGCATTCCTGGCGACCTTCCGCAATTATCCAAAGGCAATGTCGTATGCTCAGAAATCTAGTGTCCTCTCTACAAATATAATGGTTCAAGCCCTTCAATCTTTTATATACTGACAAACAGTCGCAACTTCTAGCAGTGAAGATGTTTAAAATCAATCAACTAATCTCTTGAATACTCGTAAGGATATCACAGTTCGCCAGAAAAAGAGAGCATTTTCATGGACATCCTTTTTCAGCCAGTTTTCAGGGTCAGGTAACAAAATTCAAATACACGGTAGATCTCGACCAAGACAATCTATATAGCATATGTTCAACGATGATGATTGCAATTGAGGTTCCATAACGGAATGCACCATGTCCTGATCATCGACTCTGCTGCAGGCCAAAGAGGACCAAAGATACTCAAGCTGACAAAAATAGAAGAAACCTGAAGCTTTCATATATTTTTGACACACAAGGAAGATCCCACCTTTTCTTTGGAGGAGAAAGACAATACCTTTGTCAAAAGCACGGTTATGGTGTGCAATTTCTCGCACGTCAATCTCTCTCTCTCTCTCTCTCTCACTAAAAAGCTAAAAGAAGTGAGAGACACGGCAAGATGATAGGGAAAAAAATGAGACATTAATCCAAAGGGATCGGCCCGTTTGATAAGAGACAGGTTCGGGCGTATGTCGCAATCGAGGCCTTCGTTTCACACTACTACGGATACAAAAGTAATGCATCGACCTTGATCCCGATCCCATACGCCTTAGAGTGCTCCTAATTCCTTATGAGCCACTTGATCACAACTTAACCGGATCATGGACTGATAGAGAGCTCATGAATCCCAAGGGATTATTTGGGCAAAAGCCCGGATCACCTTTTCATAAAGACAAAAGGATAAGATATCAGATACGGCCAAAGACAGCGTTGTCCCATGTTTTAAAAGTACACAGGTCGCCCTTGAACTGTCAACAAAAATTCCAAATAACCTTCAAAAGTCAGAAAACGTGTAAGTTGGCGGTTACATTAAAACTCCTTTTTTTAGTAAAGTGAAGCTATCTTCATTCTCGTATGGGCTTACATAAGCATCACCTGTTTGTTTGTTTTTTTCTTTTTTTCTTTTTTTTTGGTAAGGAACATCACCTGTTTGTTTACACTTATATAACAGTAAAAATTACTTTTTACCCACCTCCAAACTTATAAAATCAAAGAGAAATTTCGTGTGGTTTCACTTGTTCATTTGAGTATTGTAAAAATTTCAAGAGATTTTAATTTTAAAATGTCAAAATGCACAAGCTACAAGATTTAGATTAGACAAATAACAGAAAGTAAAATTGATCCAGATAAATGGATATTATTGCCATATTATATGTGTACACAATTCATCCGGGCACTAGCACAATATTGTCTATTTTGTTCATAGTACACCTGCATCCTTACCGTTTTTATACATATCGTGCTAGTTTAAGTTTGCGTGAGGCTTGTCTGCCGCCCAAACCTTAGTGATGTACAATCGGAGACATATCTGGGACCCAACAATATAGCTTTATCAAGATCTGAAAATCACAAATATGAAATGGCTTCGATGCCACTTATGCCTTTTATACCCATGTTTAATCCTACGAATGGTTATTCCTAACACACCATGAACAAGTTGAACATCAAACCGATGCTACTCACCAAAAGCAAGAAAGGATCCGAACACGAATGATGCAAACCCTAGTCTAATTAGCGACAGAAACATCTCCAGCATAGACATGAATCGCATTGACGACGCTTTTATTAAAGAGAATGTCGAACTTGGTATTGGGACCGAGTGGCAGGTTTAGGTTCTCAGCAGACCAAATGCTTTTCGTGTCCAAACTGATATTTCTTCTAGGGTTTCATGGTTAAATGAGCGAGAACACAGACGCCAAACGCAGCTTATCGAACCGAGTTCTCAGTTCTCCATCGACGCGAAAGCGAAGGACGATATTTATAAGACGAGCCCGAGGACAGAAACCGGGATTTTCGAGTGCAGTGTTTTTCCATATTTGTGGAAACAGCGCAGATATTTATTCATCCTGATGACATAAAATCCCTAAGCAGAGGAGATATTTCGAAGAGGTCAAGATGCGTCTGCGTGCACGTAGGCCTTGAATATGCCGTGTTTTCTTAGCACGGACAAGAGCGCAGCCCTGAAACTTTTCCTCGGAAGTGTGGTCTAAAATGATGCAGATTTTTCACTAGGAAAAGGAAAATGCAGAGAGAGGGAGAAAAAGTAAGGAAAAAAAAATGTATGTTTTCGTGAGGTTTTTGGACTGCTGCTGGACCGACTATTATTGGCGGTCCAGATTGTCTGGCGCCCACCTCCATCGTCCAAAATAGTCATAATAAATTCGTAAAAAAAGATAAGAAAAATAAAGAGAAAATAATTGGTTTGATTGACCTGGTCAAAGTGATAATGTTTGTTTCGCGGTGTATGCTTATCCGGCGCTCAAGTCTATTCGAGTGCACAAGGTCACATATTGCATCACTGTAAATGGCGTACTGCATTTTAATTTATTTTTAATTTTTTATTTGTGAATCTAATCAATGTGCTCTATCACCGGCATAGAAAAATTACAAGTCCCACGCATGCTAATATATTCCTATCTAGAGTAATGTCGATGACTACGCATTTGTTATTCAGCGACCTGAGTCTAACTTGATTTATGTGAAAAGAAGGTCACAATCGGATTTGATCTCGAGCTGGAAATCCCTAAAGTGTGAATTGGGGAAAAAGAGAAAGGAAGTGAGAAAAAAAGAAGTTTAATTTGCATCATTTAGGGGTTCTATTTGAGATAATGACACAAATGATAATATAGTCGCTCTACTTTAGCCCAATTTTTTGTATTATCCTTTAACTTTTAATTTATTCAATAAGATCCATTTATAAACTTTTGGTACATGTCTTATTTAATCGCTAGACTATATGAAAATGTTCCATGTTGTCCATGGACTATTGATATATGTTGTTTTTTGTTATAGTACCATAGTAATATTAAATGTTTTCATACAACTCATAAATTAAAGTAAATATGTAACAAAAGTCCATAAAACCATATTGAACAATGATAATATTACACATTAAACTAAAATTCAAAAATCATTTCGTATAAATTTAAAATCCATGTACTACATTACATGTTAAAACAAAGGTCATGGATTACTGGTGTCATTTACCCCCGGCTTCGATTGAAATGGCTTTTTTCCCAAAGGAGAAGCGAGCTCGCACGTGTGCCCCCCGGGTCGGACGTGGGGGAAAATCACGAAACGGCACCAAAGGCGGCGTCGCCTCTGTCCGATCGATCATGCGCACAGCGCCCCCCACAAAACCTGGGGGGCCCACATCCCGCCCTTTCGATCACAAGGTCCGTACCCTCAGCCACACGCTTCTCCGGTCAACGGTGGCCGCATTTGCACCCCAACTCCATCCCTGCCCTCGTAAAGTTCCTTCAAAAAAAAGAAAAAAAAAAAAAAAAAAGAAAACCGGAAAGAGGAAAAATACGATGAAAAGAGTGGGGGCGAATTCGATCGGACGGGCAATAAAACGTGAGAATCTTTTCATCGACCTGCTGTCGCCATTCGAGCCCCGTCGATGAGCTCGGCTTTTACGAAAACATGGCACGTTTCCTTACCTCCTTAGCCCAACACAAAAAAAAATTAATAAATAAATAAAATAAATTTGGGAAAAATTAAAGAATAATTCGAAAAAAAACACCCACACAAAAACCCAGGAACGCATTATTGATTGACCGCCTTATAGATTCGTCTCTTCCCTGGTATATGATCCTCCCTCCCTATCTCTCTGTGTCTCTCTAGTCCCTTCCTCTGGCCAAATCATCAGTCCTGGCTGCTGGCGTCGATCGGGTAGAGCCTGGTGCATTTGCAGAGGAGAAAAGTTCCGATCTTTCTCGAGGTGGGTCGATAGGAAAAGGGACGAACTTGGGTTGATTTTTCCTTGGAGCCGGACGAGGTGGCTCTCGATATCCGTCGCCACTTGCAGAGCATCGGAGTCTTCAAGACCAACCACGAGCAAGTCATGGTAACCGCTGCCGCTGCCTTTCTTTCTGCGCCCTCTGTTTTTGGTGCTTCCATTTCGACTGCGTGATGAAGAAGAAAGTGAAAGGGTCGGTTCTGATTTTCGTTGTTCCGGTCGGTTTTGCTTGTTCAGGTGAGCCCGGTAATCAGAATGGGAAACGACGATTTGGGTCCGCCGTGGCTGAAGCCAATGCTCCGGGCGAGCTACTTCGTGCCCTGTCCCGTCCACGGAGACTCCAACAAGAGCGAGTGCAACATGTTCTGCTTGGACTGCGTCGGAAATGCTCTCTGTTCTTACTGCCTAGTCCACCACAGGGACCATCGCGTCGTTCAGGTACGTCATCTCATCGTTCAAAATCACCCCTTTTCCCGGATTGCCTGTGAAAGAATCCATCTTTTTGATCGAACGGGATTGTAAGTCCTCTGTTTCGGGGGTTCTGTTTTTGCAGATACGACGATCCTCGTACCACAACGTGGTGAGGGTGAATGAGATTCAGAGGTACATAGACACATCGTGCGTTCAGACGTACATAATCAACAGCGCCAAGATTGTGTTCCTCAATGAGAGGCCGCAGCCCAGGCCTGGGAAGGGGGTCACCAACACTTGCGAGATTTGTTGCAGAAGCCTCCTTGATTCCTTCAGGTTCTGTTCTCTGGGTTGCAAGGTAAATTCGTCTGATTCTCATCCTCCTTTCTTGCGATTGAAGTACATTTTTGGGGGGTCGTATGATTGATCGATTCATGGACAAGTTCTTCTCATTCATTCGTTGTTGAATTTGAGTGTTTCTGATCGATTTTGTATTAGTTTGACTAATGAATGATTGGTGCCTCACCTCAAAATTTGTGGCGTATATTGGATTAACCGCCCAGGTTTTCTGGTTCTTATTAATTTAATTGAGTGCAAGTTCATTTTTGACTGATATTTTGTCTCTGTGGCAATGTTTCTTCACCTACTCTGCTGATCGAATCTACTGAATTTTGCTTGCTTTCAAGCCATTCACATTGGCATGGCGTCTGTTTCTGATCAAGCGTGTGTTGACCAAAGTTTCGACATTTCATCTGAATCCGTCCTTTCTTCTTCTGCAGCTCAATGCAATGAAGAGGGGCGATGATCCTGACCTCACATTCACTCTGAAACTCAAGCACGGCAGGGATGCGCTCAGCGGTGACTTCGAGTCAGACGAGTCCTCCACTCCAAAGAAGCCTCGGAAGTCCCCGTTCTTCGGCCGCCTGATGGATGGGACGGCGTTTTTTACCGATAATAAGATTGACAGTGGAGAGAGGCTGACTTGGTCCGGCGATTACGCCCCCGCAAGCATTTCTCCCGACACTCCGCCAATATACAACCACAGCAATGCCAGGCGAAGAAAGGGCATTCCTCATCGCGCTCCTTTCTGAAAACATGAAAAGAAAGAAAAAGAAAGACAGAAGAAGAAGAAAGAAGATCAGGTCTTTTCCTTAGTTTACAGTTGTATAGTGAGTCAATGGGGACGAATACAGAAAGATAAATTATTAATGACAAGAATGCAAAGTGAAATGCGGTATATAGGGGGTCGAAATTTCCAAAAGCTTTAGCTGTAAATATTATATATGGTGAACGATTGGACATAGTTTGTGCCTTTTCTCGTTGTATATATGTGGACCAAGGATCTGGCTTCTACCTCTTTTAGCTGTTACATAGGATTTGGTTTCATGAGGTAGAAAAATCTATAGAAATATGAAGTGTACATATGTCCCATGTATTACTGATCATATGCCTCCTGATATGTTCAAACATGATTTGCAATAACGGAGTGGCATATTGATGTGTACAGAAAAACCCGTGTTCGGTTTCGCATTGCTTTCGCAATGGACCCATGTTGCGTTCGATAGTCGGTACAATACCGGGTTTGGCAGGAAAAATGCCGATTATGCTTAGGATTAGTATATGCATGTGCTCTACTTTGGACTGGGGAATGCTAGTTCTCTTGCAAGTGTTTATGTCGATTGATGTGAAGAACACTAATGTGACTCAATGGTTCGATGTGGAAACTGATTGATGTCTAGGATTATGAAGTGGGATTTTCCTTTTCATGAATCTGCCCCATGTTTCTTTTGCCTCGTTCTTGAGATGGTAGTTGGTCTTTGGTGGATCCCTCGTCTTTTTTTAGGTCCCACTTCAATCATGGGTCAGCTCACTGTACTCGAACGGCATCCTTGTTCTTTCTATCTACAGCTGATATTCGCTTGATAGGTTGGCGAGTCCAGGGCTGTCAGATTCTCTCCCTGCCGATCGCTTTCTCCCTTCTAAAATGACAACCCCCGTCCAGATTTGAATTAGCTTAGCACCTAATCCTGATCACGAGCTACTATAGAAAAAAAAAAAAGAAACCTAAGTGGTCACACGGCCTTTCCCAGCTTCGATCGATGAAGCATGATTGCATTCGGTGGGGGCGACTGAATGATTTATCGAATTCGACTTTATGGGGAAAGATGGGAGGGTCGAGGCCTCGCTAAATCCGTCGATATTGCGGAGAGAAAAGAAAAGCTCGGAAAGGTCTGAGGGGACACGTGACGGGGACGTGCCCTGTCCTTGTGGCCGTCTCCTCCTTCGGTAGATGATTGGATTAGCGCAATAAACAAGTGGATTAGGGAGAGAGCCGTGAGGAATCTGAAAAGGCTGCGTGCGTGCTGCCGCCTCTTTCCTCTTTCCCTCCTCCCCCACCCCGTTCTCTCTCTGGCTTTTCTTTTTATATTCTTTTGGGTTCATTTGGTTCGCCGGTGGCTGGACAGCACCTCGCAAGGTTTTTAGATTTAGAAATTATATGTAATAGGCATTTGAAGATTGAAAGTTTTCTCCTGTATCTTTGGTAATTTCACGTGCGAAGATAATAGCGGTTAATGCTACATGAGATTATTTGCCTATTTCGTGTATAATTTGAAGGGCCGGGCGTGAAAATTCGATTTATCTGGAAGCCCCAGGTTGAATTGACCCTTGCAATGGCTAGATGTTCAACTCCTTCGAGAAACTTACAATTTAAGAGCCAACGCTAATTAAGTGTATAGGGACACCGCCAGGAAAAAGGTAAAAAAGAAAAAAACTAAGGGTAGAGAGAGAGAGAGAGATGCTTACAAGTTAGAGCTAAGTCCGAAATGCCACCAAGGGGTGCCACGTCCACGCTGATGTCTCTTCTGCGTATGCCACGTCGGATCTGTTTGAAGCATTTCATCAAATTCGCCCATGTCGTCTCCCTGATGAAAAGGAACGGTCGATTATTTTCCTTGCCGCCGAGCTATTCTAGAAGCAAATCACACCGATTTTTAGGGAATCTCGAATTGTCTTTTCTCATTTTGTATTACACTAATCGTATGCATGTATAAATATATGATGGTTATGTCATGCACAACGTTATCTGATTGGAGGTATGTCGATATCATCAAGAACGAGTGAGTTAGAAGACTTACCCTTAGGACTACCATAAACAGATAATGTCCCCATTTAGGGCCCCTTGAAGGCATCTAATAAGAGCCACAAGCCTCCCCTTTGTTACTTTTAAGTAGGTCGTTAGAAAGATTAAACATAGTGATATGTCAATGTCCGACATCTCGAAAGTACGATATTTACAGATCTAGTAAATAATAAGTAGTAGTGACTCGTGATGAGTTGAACCATCAAAGATGAGGTCACTACACGAATAGTATTGAATGAAATGAGATTCATAACATGCGTACAATGGCGATTGATTGGTCATACTACATCACCACTATCGGTTGCATATTTTTCGTTCTTTAATGTCGGAGCTCATTGGGGTTTCAATTATTGCAAAGACTAGATAGCTTCCTATCAAAGCGAAGACAAATAGTTCAAGTGAAGTTAAGGGTCATCCACTCCTCATGAACATCTAGAATTAGACGTGGACAAAAGTGTCCATGTTAATCTGGCCACCCTTTTTCCCTAAATTTTGTGTGCGTAGAGAGAGAGAGAGAGAGAGAGAGAGAGAGTTTTGGCATGTAGTGAGAGAGGGAGGTGGTGGTGGCGGCACAATGTGTGGTGTGGATAATGGAGTCTTTATTCTCCTCCATTTGAGTATATCTTATTACCTTGAATAGCACCTTTCAATTATTAATGAGGCAGGGAAGATAATAGGATTTTTAAAAAAAGAAAGAAGAGCACAACCGAATAAACTAATGGTGGTTGAGACGGTGTGAACTCGATAAGGCCCCCTCGTGGCGGTCGCCCTCACACATCAGACGAGTCATTATATCGCCCTGAGATTTTATCAAATCTGTCGAGGTCTTTTGAATTCAGCTCATCTCGATCATTAAATTATATGGATCTCGTGTGGAGTCTATCAATATCGACGACGTAAGTACAAAAGCGTGAATTCTGCAAAAATTCAAGTGAAGAATTAAGAGGGTAAGTTCAGCACTTGCTCAAATCCTGATGGGTCTTAGTTACATTACGACAAGGAGGAGAGAATAGTGCGTTTCCAAGCTTTTGGCAGCATGTGTTGGCAATGTGGGTTTTGATGTGCTTCGTTTTGACAAAAGGCTTGACCGAAAATAAGGGGAGTAGGAAGAAACTAAGAGAGACGTGCACTCAAGAGGCTCGTTCATGTGGACCTCGTGCGCCACTGCTTCGATTCCAAGTCCTCCCCTCACTTGCGCCTTTACCAAAGCATAGATCTCTCTCTTTTTACGAAAATTTCGGGGAAAGAAAAGAAATTTCTACATTATCTAACAATTCCTTTTTTTTTTTTCTTCTGGGTTACTTAGCAATACTTGTAGAAAATGTAATGGTTGGTGTTGAATTTTAGGCAATCAAGTGGGTTAGTTGTCCGACATCAAGAGATAATATGCACGGAGATCATAATAATAAGATCACTTAATTTATTTGGTGAGATTGTATCAATATGTCATATAATGTCACCTTTGTGTGATATACTTCCTCTCTCTCTCCTTTGGATTGGGCACTATAATCTCTCTTTCGACCGCTCAAATGAGTCCAATTTAGTCATATTTGCAGACATATATATTTGAGTTAAGATTGTACATTGTACAAAGTAGCTTGATGGTGCATAGTTATTTTTAAATAAAAAACCACTTTTAAAGCAAATAAATGTGCTGTGTATATTTATGGGCATGGATAAGCTCAAGTTAACTAGATGCATGGTACAAACGACAATTTTCATCAGTTGATACATCTTGACGACATTTTGTTTCGGACCCCAAATTATTTAAAATCATTACCAATTTCTAGGAAATGTTGGTGTGTTTTTTTTTTATAAGAATTTTCGAAAGCAGCATACCATTATTGCTTCTGACGTACTTCTTGATCTAGTTTTTCTGTACTTTCGTTGACTTCTTATAGTTGGGACAGCTCACAAGCTCGACCAACTATAACCTAACTCCACCGACCATATGATTAAACCATAAAATATGCAGCTGGGCAGACCAGACCCAGACCGTCAACCTGAAGTTTTAGTTATAGAGGAGGTAAACGATGGTGTAATTAAAATAAGTGTGCTACGCCATTAATAGTCCTAATCATGCTTAGGTGTTATACTAATCCGGAATAGGACAATAGGGAGAACTATCATTGAGGATGGAATAATGTTAGGTGTCGACATTCGCATCTAGCCCCGCTGCGAAAGAGGGAACAGGAATGTAGTCCTAACAAAGCAACGAAACCCTAGAACCAAGAATCTGGTTCCTATAAGAATATAGGCATGCTTATTTTTAAGAGGGAAAATTTAAAAATCAAAGTTATTATAAGGGCTACCCTTCCAAAAAGGTTAAAAATCAAGTCCGTTTCCGTCTGAGACCAAAAAAAAAAGAAAAGTTATTATAATAAAATAATAAAATTAATTAATTAATTAAAAAAAACCTAGATCATCTCGAGATTATGGGCTTGAACCATGTGAGATTCGCCGAGTCGAGTGAAGCCCACGTGAGGTTACTGAGCCAACTCATGACGTTTTTCTCCCGAGAGTTAAGTTTGAGTAATGACTACATTATAGCTTTTTTCAGCCTGAAATGTGTACCGTTTTGCAACAAAATGTGAAGTGATGCAAAGTTGCAAACGGAATGAGCTGCACCTTTACATTAAACGGAAGGTTAGTAAAACAGATGAAATGCAGTCCTGAAGAAGATGAATTAAGTTTTTGGACGGTTTCCTTCCATAATTAGTGGCTTATCTATTGATGTCGATGCCTATTCTGAGTCTCAATTCCACATTTGGCTTGGGTTAAAAAAAGAAAAAAGAAAAAAAAAAAGGCACTTCCGAAGCTTTTTCATGGTGAAAAGCTTGTTTAGACCAATTTATTTGTGGTGGAGGGAGGGACGTGAACATTCATAATATCTAATGAGCACCGGATATGATGCGCTCATATATACCCATCCAACTCATCGAGTCCATCAATTATGGGAAAAAGTCCTACGTATTCTGTTGGCCCGCTCAATTTTAGTTATTACATCATACATGCCTTATCTCAGAATCACATAATCAAGTGAGCTCACTTGATTCGGTTTTATGTAAATTGTACTTCGATCTACAAAATAAAGTGTCTTTCTAGGGTTTGTGGGAAAGGCTTGATTCTATATCTCGTGCCACTTGTCCTTAATGGTGGATCTGCACCGGCATATCTCTCTTCAATTTAATGTTTGCTAATTAACATAATGGATACCGAGCTTAGCTAATCATAAAAGGGTCATGTTGTCTTTCAAATGTCACAATTTTGGGCTATGTTGTGAACTAACCTCTAGTCAACTTATGCCTTGGGCATTTGCTACTTCATCTAGGGAGAATTTCCTAACTTTTGAGATGTCGATGGAGCCTATACTGACAAATTCATGCAACTACGAATGCACTTAATAACCGTAACTCAAATTGGACATTTTATAATGGGTGTGAGGTTCCCATGATAACGGTCGGAGGGGTAACTACACTAATTGCCCCTCCCCCACTTAGCAATGGGTGCAGAGGGTGAAATCCGGGCCTCACGTGGGGCATTAGGTAGGGCAAAAATAAAGCAAAGGTACCAAATGATGTATTAATAAAATATATATATATATATATATATTAAGAGCCACCTCCACTTAGGCGCCTTGCTTTTTACATAAGAAATGCAAGCTGAAAAAGCTCTCTAGATAAGAAACGTGGGACAGTTCTCTTCTATATTTCCATCTTCTCAATTGTCGCACGTTGACCTTTTCGTTAAGGTTGGAGCTCGTTCGAATTCTATAAGACCAACCCACGAGGCTTAACCTTTTAGAACCCATTCAAGAGGCCATTTTTTATTATATATTATAAAAATAACTCAGCAATGAGGCCTTTTTCTATTTCGTGGTTTCTGGTTATTCCAAGAAAAGGCGCTCACAGGGCACCGTAGCTCTCTACCCTGACCCCGCCAAGGGGCACGGAGCGGTGGCAATGAAAGTTTTCATTTCGCAGGGCAGCGGACGGGGACGAGGATGGGGACGGGGACGGTAATCCCCATCCCGGCCCAGCCCGCATTATATTGCTGCTTCATTTTCTTGTTGGCACTACATATCTTTGGGCCACTCTGAGCCTTCGGTCCCGTACAACCTGATGTGATTAGCTAAAAGTTACTGGCTCAAACCCAGTATAAGTCACGTGATCCAAGATTCTGAGAAGATATAATGGGGGTACAAATTTTTCTTTTTGGTCGGAGCTGGGTAATGTAATTTACATGCTTGAGCTTTGGATAGCTGGAGATAATCGACTGGGGGTCAATTCAAGCATGCAATGATAACTGGGTCTGGCACGAGAGAGTGAAATGACTGAATGGACTCTCTTTGATGTCTTGGGCTTCTTTATTGGGCCGTATCTCCATAAATCAATTACCAAAAGGCTTTCCCAAGTTGCATTTGGTTGGTCTTATGAAAATGAGATGGGAGGGCCAATCTTGAATGCGCCCAAGTACAAAGAGAAAGGAGTGTTTCGTTCTCATTTTCCATGAAAAGTTTGCGAACTTGATTCTAATTGTCTATGCTTACTTTCTTGAAAAATTCATCAATGAGAACCGCTATCCCCTGTCTCTTCATCCTAGTAGCCAATGTCCTCTCTCATATGATGAAGCAAGCAGCAACAGTAGGTATGCTTTGTGGAATTAAACTAAATAGTGATTTTCCTACTTTTTCACATACATTATTCACAAATATTTCTACTTTCTTCCTGGATGACACAATAGTGGAATGTCAAAATTTGGTAGCTATCCTACACCAATACTATATCGCATCAAGTCAAGCTATAAACCTAAAAAAATTAGGAATATACTTAAGCAAAAGCTATCCGAAAAGATTGAGGAGGAATATGGCTTTAAGTTGAAAGTCCCGGAAATTGATAAAATAGGAAAATATCTAGGAATTTTGTCGAATTAGGTGCCTCAAAGAAACAAATGTTTGTCTAAATCCTTACAAGAGTTAATATGAAATTAGAAAGTTGGAAGGAAAATTTACCGCATCAAAAGTTGAGAAGGAAATACTACTTAAATCAGTAATGCAAGCACTTCCTCAATATGTGATGTCGATTTTTAAAATCCTTGTTTCAATTTGTAAAGCCATTGAGAAGAAAATAGCCAACTTCTAGTGGAGAAGTAGCAACAAACAACTAGCATACATTGGAAAACATGGAAGTTTAGAAGCTTAGAAGGATGAAAGGGGTCTTGGCTTCAAAGATCTACTTGTATTTAACAAAGCTAGTGATAGGGAAACAAGCATGGTGAATTTTCCAGCATCTAGAGACTTTTTGGAGTCAAGTTATGAAGGAACTCTACTTTCCACATTGTGATTTTTGGCAAGTTAGGAAAAGTTCTCGTCCGTTGTGGGGCTGGCAAAGCCTTATAGAAGGAAGAGATGCCATATCTCCTCAAATTATGTGGGCGGTTGGGAATAGTAAAAAAAAATCCATTAGAGAAGATAAATGGCTAAAGAATGGATTTATTGATGGTCCAAAGAATAAGAAACGAGCCACCAAAGTGGCTGATTTAATAGACATGGAAGTGGCAAAATGGAAAGAATCTCTATTAAGATCCATGTTCGACAATCAGTGAGTATTCGAAATTCTTTCTATTCCTATAGGCCTCCCAACTACAGAAGATAGATTGGTCTAGACAAACAACAAATTAGGGTCCTATATAGTGGGGAGCGGATAAAGATCAGAAACACATCAAGCAACCCACACACCTCAACACCAACATCATCATATCAAGCTAGACCAAGACTCTGGAAGCATATATGGAAATCAGAAACAGCCCCTAAAGTTAAAAATTTCCTATGGAACGATGAATGCTTTGGTCACACTAGAAAACCCATACAAGAGAAAGATAGTACCTTTTCCCATATGTCGGATTTGCAACTAGGAAGTGGAAGTAATCTTTTAGCACACCTTGCTACTTTGTCCTTGAACTTCTCAGATTTAGAGTTTAGCAACCCCTACAAATCAAAAATAACAAGAGTGGGTTTAACTCGATTCGATGAGTGACTGTATAATGAAAGAAGACCCATGGAGCTCACAAGAATTCAACCACGTTGTGACTGCCCTATGGTGTATTTAGAAGGACAGAAATCACTCCATCTTCAGGAAAACCGCCTAAACCTGCATCATGCTCTATTCAAAGCCTCAATGTTACCATAAAGTTTTTGTGACTTGGAACCGAAAATCAAAAGGAAAGCCAAGCTGCGAAGACTCACCTAAAAATGGCGACCCTGAACCCTGGAATGCTCAAGATCAACATAGACGCCTCCTTCACATGTAATACCGACTCACCTTCCAGCCACCAATTGCAATAGAGGAGTAGTAGCTTGCATATGACTCCTTTTGGCAGAGTAATTGATGTATTCTTCAGACCAATGGCAATCAACTCAACGGAACAAGCAGAGGCTTTGGCACTCGTTGAAACCCTAGAGTTCCTCTCCACCAAGTTGCTCAACCAAATTTTTATCTAAAGTTGAAAGTACATTTTCACTGCAGCAAACTCATGCAAAGTGTGCTCACTTCAAAAGGTTTCAACTGGGATTGATGTATTCTTCATACCAGTGGCAATCAACTCGATGGAAAAGCAGAGGCTTTGGCGCTCGTTGAAACCCTAGAGTTCCTCTCTTTACTTAGGGTTGCTCTCAACCAAATCTAATCTAAAGTTGAAAGTACATTTTGACTGCAACAACCGTGTAAAGCGTGTTCATCATGAAGGTTTCAACTGGGAAGCACAGCCTTGGTGGACTGGGCCAAGACCAAGATGAAAGAATTTTTAGGCCTTACTTTTCGGGCCCATTGCAGTAGAGAGACAAATGAATGAAAAGGCTGCTTAGCCAAAGCCCAACACATGAATTGTCTCCCTAGTAATTGGGTCACCAACTCTCACCCACTCTGCTAATGCTCTTGATATATTTGCAATGAACTTACTAAGTAATGAATATCAATCGTATTTCCAATCAAGAAAAAAACTCTTGGAGGCACCGCATGCGACTTGTAGATAGAGCCTTGCATGATACGCATGGACAAGACAATTTGCATGTTTCTGAAGATTAATTTAATCAAGGGTTTGTACTATCAATCGAATTAGATTTTTAATACCCACTATAAAATCGAGATAATTACTAAAATAGAGTCCTAAATATATTGCAATTACATTAATTCAATCTTCAACTCTCTTTTATCAAGTGAGTTCTAAACTTTTTGCATTTATACCAATTTAATCCACCTACCTAATTTTGGTTGGAAAATCGATATTGGACACCAACGGTCCTAAATAATACGACCAACGTTGACATTAACATTTTAAAATATTATTTTAATAATTTTTTGAATTTTTATTGCTAACCTCAATCAAAGGTTTGCTTGTCCTCCTCACGTTGAAATAGCAAGAGGCAAGGGAGACCTGCGCAAGCGGCAAAGCCGCCATAGAGACATGACCCAAAGGTGCCATGAGAGCTGTCAAGCCCTTGAGCTTGAGCTTCTTAACACAGAAATATGAGATGGAAGAATGATGCATCTGCGTGTAGGTGGTAGTATTGTCAACAACCATATGACAAGGTGGTTAGTCTGTCAGCGGCGAGAACTAGGGCAATAGAACATGATCGAGAGAGAGAGAGAGAGAGACAAATGACTTTGGTCCTACTTGATTCAGCAATTCAAACGGACTTTGGAATTCTAAAGTCCCTTTGACAAATGCAAATTGGGTTCGTATTTTGCTCAATTTGAGAAAATGCAATTGCATTTCTAAAGGTCTTTAGGCCTTTGGCCCAAGGCAAGTTCGGAAGCCCTGGAAATTAGTATTTGCAGAATGCAAGTCTTGGCATTGTTCACTATTCGTGTTCACCACTTCATCTTCTCTGCGGTTTACATGGAGGAGCTAAACGAAGGCCATCAATTGCTGCCTGAGGGCTGCATGGCCTCGGTGACCACCGCCTGAGGTTGCAAAAACCTAGACAACATTTGCATGACCCAAGCTATGCTTGAGGTCCCCCGACCTCAAGCAAGGCTATCTAGTAGCCAAATCTGATCAGCGACTAAGCAATTAGCCAGGGGTATTTGTATTTTCCCAAAAACATATTCCTAGACTCAAACTAAATGGGCCTTTGACTTAAAAGACTTTCACTTCATGCAAATTTTTGTTTGCAATACATTGGAAAGCAACTTGTAGATCATAAAATACACTTTAATTAAAGTTTGATTTCCCATCAATACTACAGCTGTAGAGAGCGAACATGGCGCGGACTTCTTCACTTCCGGATCTTTCTTCTCCGTCTTCTTCTTCTTAACCTTCTCTTCCTGCAAAACAATTTCAAACCAACACTGACCTTCTGATTCTTCATCGCAGGAGCAATTAGGTCCGACGTTGGTCTAGTCCTCCTTCCTGCTACTGTCGAGGCAGGCAGGGAGGCCGTCATTTCGATGATGAAGCCCATGACTTCTCCGCTGCGCTTGGCCACGGGCTTGTCGTACTCATCCCCTTCGGCTACGTCGAAGGTTGGATCCTCGACCTTGATTCGCATGGTGAACTCGGCTCTACGGTTGCCAGTGGCGAGGGCCTTGAGGCGTTGCAACCCCTTTACGCGCGCACGTCGCAATGTCTCCTCGGGTTTTGCACTGGCCTGTGACTCTTTCTTGCTCGTTTTCCATCTGTGTGTGTGTGCGTGCGTGTGTAAGGAAGGGTTTAATGAGAAATGATGGAGGCAGGAATAGAGGGGTAAAACATGAATCCTAATTTATCTGTGAGGCCAAGACCGAAAGGAAAAAAAATCGCTAAACCCCTTAAAATAGCATCCAAAAATGCTAAAGCCCAAAGAAAGTCCCAAAGCAAGGGGGCTTGCGTTAAGTTTGAGCATTTTCAAAACAAAACTTCGCATCGAAATTTTTCAAATTGTGTTATCAAACACCAAAAACTTTAGCCTAAGAGTTTTAAGATGCTCTCTCAAACAAGTACAAGCGTGATCAAAATGTTCTTATTATTTTTATTAGCGTAACTGGCCTTGAACTTTGATCATTTTTCCAATAAACTTATCGCCAATATAATCGAGAATTAAGGAATGACTTTAGATTCGCTATATATGCACACCATTCACATCTTAGCACAGGAAAAAAATTATCCAAAAAAAACAAATTAATACTAAACCGATTACTTTTATGTCAATTCACTTATAAATATTTGTACATTGGCTAATTTAATTATAAATATTTTGATAATTTGTCAATTTAGTTCTTCCCATCAATTTGAACTGAAAGCATTCATGTGGATGACACCCATCCTATGTAGTATAATCGACATTGACGTTAATAATTTTTTTTTTTTTTAGAATTTATGAATTTTTATAATTTGTTTTATATTTTCTCTTGTCTTTTTCCATTTTCTTTCTTTCTTTTCCTTTTTCCTTCAAGCCCAATGAGAGCCAAGATCGTTGATCAATGCAGCCTTCACCCAGTGGCTATTTTGTAAGGGCCGCGATCGTGACCTCACCCGCAACCAACGGGCTTCACGGCCTTCCCTAGTGGGTGATGAGGGTCACCGACTCTCACCGAACTTTATAGAAAAAAATAAAGGAAAATAAAGGAAAAATATATTGAAAAATTTTAAAATTTTAAAAATCACAATGTTAGTGTTAACCATCCTATGTGGCACTACCGGCATTCACATCAGTGATTTCCAACCAAATTGAAAAGTTTATAAGTGAATTAGCAAAAATACAATAGCTTTATAATTTTTGTTTTTTGTATTTTTCCCTCTTAGCACAATAAATCAAAAATGGAATCAGCAATTGATCTCTTGGAAGGTTGGATTTTTCCCACCAACCCTCGATATGAATGGGCATGGTGCGGGAGAATTGTCCAAAAATTTCTAAATT